>JANIJI010000030.1:4725000-4965000 GCA_024500535.1 Leptonema lineaticorne | reverse complement strand
TTCGACGTTTCGACGTTTTCGCCGCGTCGATGAGATGACGCGCGAAAATTGGCAATTTTGGATTACCGATGGAGGAAATTCGCGCAAATTGGTGTGCATTGCCGCGCTTTAATGGCGGCTCCATCGCGCCATTTAACAAGCGCCGACGTACAAATATTCTCATACAATATATATATATATATATATATATATATATATATATATATAAATATATCATTCAGTGTCGCGATATACATCTTTTTCTATAGAACGATTTCGCTTAATCTTTAATTTTATACACTTTCAAAATTAAAAAAATCTTTAAATCTATTTCCTTAAATATTTTATTAAAAAAAATGTAATACACTTTTAAAAAAATTAATCTTAAATGCAGATTTTTTGTTCTCAGGAATATCGCCTTTGGAGTCAAATAAGGATTTTACAGTAGACGGTATCACAGGGTTTAATAAAAAGAAGAAGAAGAAAAGGCGTCATAGGTGAATAAATTTTATACATTTTTATTGCGGTTATTTATTTCAATTTTAAAAAATGTGCTTATATATATGTGTGTGTGTGTGTTCGATAAACCAATTAAAATCATATAAATCTATTATAAGTAATTTATATGTGGATTCAATCTCAAATCCATTTGTAATCAGAGCAATATTTTACTTTTTAATACGTAGATATTTTTACTTTCATGTATGAAGATATATATTTTTATACTTCAAATTTAATTTTTAATATATCATAATCATTCAATAATGATTATTTATATTGAAATAAAAAGTATAAATTAGTGTATTATATTATATTATATTTTCATTAGGAAAAATAAATATATTAGTTAAAAAATTTAATTCTAACTTTACAAAAGTTGATTGAGAAAAATAATTTTAAATAAATATAACCTCATATAGGTTAATATTTAAAAAACTTGTTCTACATGTTTGACTACCCTTGCGCTTTGCACTTTGCGGCAGGACGATTTTCACTTCATACCAACTGGACGAGTTGGAGAAGGCTTTTAAGGATGCTCATTATCCCGACGTCTACGCCAGGGAAATGCTGAGTTTGAAGACTGACCTTCCCGAAGACAGGATCCAGGTGAGTTTGCATTTAATTATAACGGGATAACTCGATATTTTCTACGACCGGCGCCGATGCTTAGATATAACTAATGGACCATCCTTTGTTTTCTCTTCGTACTTACATTTGATAATTCGATATTTAGATATTTTTTTTAAATATATATTTTCACCGAATTATTTTAAATACTGTTATTTATTTATCGCTTTATATATTAAGCGATTTTAATTTTATTTTTAATGGAAATGTAAATTTTAAACTATAAAATTTATAAATTTTACTTATATATAAAAATAATATGAAATGATTATTTAAATAAAACCTAAAACCTATATTTATAATATCGCTTAAAAAATATTTTAATTATTTATTAACAAATCATTTGAATAATATATTATTGACACAACATTTTTTGACTCGAAATCATAATGAGGTAGAAAAGACGAAACTGACAAACATTTCACTATACATATTATAAAATTTTAAGTCATTTTTATTTAATTATTATTAAAATAATATTTTTAAACATAATTTTATTATATATTTATTTCAAACTGAAACCGGTTAAATATATAATTGGAAAACTTTTAGTATTCCTTGATGTTTAAAATAATACGTTATAAAATAGAACTGAAAAGATCTATCCGCCTTTAAACAAACATAAAAACACATTAATAATAATAATAATAATAAAGAAATAGTATACAAAAGATGCGTGTTTGCCTTTATATCGTTTAACAACTTGTAATTCGATACGTTCTCACTTCTTTCTATGGTTTTGATGAAGGCGATTTCATAAATATTTTGAGCACAAAAAAATCTCAATAAATAAAACGTCATTCATTTATTATTATTATTATTATTTTAAGCACACAAATACGCATTAAAACATATATTATAAATATATAAAATATTTTATATATAGTTGTGCTTATAAAATAACGTCTTTTTGTCGAAAATGGTTCATCGAAATTTTTAAATCAGAATTGATATTAAATTTCAATATAAATTAATTTATTTTTTTCACTTATAAATAAATTTTAATATATAAATATATTTTCTTAATATAAAGAGAGTCCATCTTATTTTGTAATATTATAAAAATTTTAATTTTAATACATTTTATTATAACACAATTGGAACAATGATTTTCAGATAGAATATGTTAAAAAATTATCAAAATATCTTAAAAAAATAATAACTATATACTTATATATATAAGTATATTATGATTATTTTTACAAATTTAATAATAAGTAATTTTTAAAATAATTGAAATTTTATTATTATACATTTTTATAAATAATATAATAAAATAAAACCAATAAAAATGTATAAAAAAGTATTAAATAATATTATTTTTTTATAAAATCTTAAGTTTTCAAACTAATATGATTTTTTTTATAAAATTCAATGAATTAAAATTAATTGAGATTATTTACAAACCACGGATTGTTACCATGTTAAACTGTAATTAAAGCGATGTCCTTATTGTGTTTACAATACACTCTGTACAATAATAATTTTTGCGATTGAAATTAATTATTGATTACGTACAAATGGCATTTAGGTCGAGGAATATCCCTAGCACTTCAGGTCTGGCCAATCGCGGGGCTCATTCTAAAGCTTTTCATTCTTCTCGCGGCGCTTTCTTAACCCCCTGTTCTCGTTTTCATCGTGCCATTTCTCCCTTTCTCACCTTTCGCCACCATTTTTACCTCTCCTTTTCCGCCCCTTTTTTTTTACCTATCTCCCCCTACCCCTCGGGTTTTTTTCTCCCTTTGCCCGGTGCTCGGTGTTGCCACACCGCCATTTTTCCGTCCGCAAACGCACACAAAAGTCTGAACCAAATTAAAATTTCATAACTACTCATCCACCTCCCCCTTTGCTCGCATGCTTATACATGTACGTGTAATGCTTGTATAAACACGCACACATACACACGCGTTATACAGAGTAAGGGGGTGGAAAAAAAACCACCCTCGCAAAATACGTTCGTTGTGAGATCGTACGTTGGCACGACGCTGTCGGGCGGTGGTTTTTTTTTGTCATTGCACGTTTCAAATTTTTCAAATGACAAATTAGTACCGAAAATATTTGCAGATTAGTAGATTTTGATTTATTTATTTAAAACGTAAATTATTTATATTTTGATTAATAGAAAAAATTTTATACAAAAAAGGTACAAATTTATAAGAGTTCATTAAAAACAATTTTAATTTAAAATAAAATATTTTATAATACATTATTTTTGTATAATATACATAATGAATCATATCATTTTTAATTAATTATTTCTTATATAGACATATATAATATATACATATGGTATATACCTATTAAAATTAATAAATATTATATCGATATTGGATTTTTTTTAATTAATCGTCATTTTAAAAATTTATATATTATATATCATACTATATATATTTTTGAAAATGACAGTCGTTGTTCAGTTTTACAGTAAACACAGTATGAGCAATACATGGTATACATATATAGCTTTTCATAAAACATCTTGTACTGAGAAAGGCATTTTCCGCATTGGCTGCTGGGGGAGGAATTATTGTATACGATCCCGAATTTAAAAGATGCGGTGGGGAACGAGAATTTATAGAAGGAGTACCATTTCGTATTTCAATTAAAATATGAAATAAACCCAAAGAGAAATGCAATAATTACCGACCGCGAATATATCGACGCCATTATGTTCATTTTTTTTTCAATAAATTAAAAATTATATATTATATTATGAAATATTTTTAATATAGATTTTTAAATCGATTTAATTTTTTTGCGATATATTTATAAAATAAATAAAACTTTTAAGTGACATTAAAAATGTTTAGATTTTAATAAATTCCAACAGAACAAAGAATTTTTAACATATGATTAAAATTGAAAGTGTTATTGCAATGCCATCTTTTGTCATTATTCATCTAATAATATATGTCATATTATGATTTAAATAAAACTTCAAGATATTAGAAGGGTAACCATGAATAATGATAATAAAAAGTACATGCCGGTTTCTCGTTTATTATTTATTAAGATTCATCCTATAATTACTGAAATTAAAAATCTGCAGTTAACAATTAATTAATTAACGTCAAAATCTTTGCAAAGACCCAATAAGAAGTGATAGCATTTTTTTCAAAGAGACGGTAAAATTTTACTAAGATTTCATTTCTTCGATTTTGAACATAAGCGTCTAAATATTTAATTCATTTAACTTAGTTCATTTTAAAAACATTTTCCTATCGCCAAAAAATATATTTATATATATGTATTGTTTACAATTTCCAATTTTTTAATTATAAATGTTATTTTAATATAATTATTAATTTAGAAAAGACATCTATGTTTTAATTTTAAATATATTATAATAAAAATCCAACAATTATTTCATAAATAATATACATGAAGGTTGAATGTAGAGCCGACGACTCAATCGTGTAAAACGCATATTAACGAAAAAGAAGTTTAGGCCTGGAAAGAGCAAAAAAAAAAAAATATTTATTCAATATTTAATATATACGCATATCATTTTTTTAAATATTATATTGATATTTTTTTTAATTAAAAATTCATCATATTATATTCTAAATCGCTATACAATAAATAAATAAATTATAACGCATCAAATTCAAGATCCGTAAAATTCGATTAATTATTTAATTAAAATTTTATAAAACGTCAATATATATATATACAAACACACACACACACATATATATATATATATATATGTGTGTATGTATTTAATTAAATATTGCAGATTATATAAAATTTATATCGACGTAACGATTCGTTCAGTGCTAATGATTCGCCTAGATTGACTTACCCGTAAACAAAGGCTCGATTGGTTATTAAACGCCTCAACGGCCTTCCGGTTTGATATTCAATTTTCGCCCTTGGGCGCGGACGCCGTTGGGCGGTTAATTGCCCGCGCGTCACGCAATTTGTTACAAACTAATTATGTCTAAATTTTCAGCGCGGCAAATTATGTCGGCAAATAGCTTTTCAGCACAACAACGACGCACCCGTTTTCTAACAGAAAGCGACCAAATCTCGTACCGTTTATTCTACATTATTATTATCATTATTATTATTATTATTATTATTATTATTACGTACGTTTGTAAATGTTTACGTGTAACGCTTAATAAAATTCATTATTATTTTTTTAATTAAAATAAATTATAATTTTATATGAACGTGAATAATATACTATGATATATTTTTTTTATCATTAGTCGATTGATTTAAAGTTTCTCAAACTTTTTCAAATATTCTTAATTCAGTAATTTTTAAAATTTACTAAATTATATATATATATATATATATATATATATTTGTTTGTCATTGATGAGAATAATAAACGAAATATATCTACATACATTATTAATATGAAAAACTCAAATTTCAATCTACAATATTTGAATTAGTTTAATTAGTAACACACAAATTATTCTATAATTTAATATCGAATATATTTATCTCTTATTTAACAAATATAAATATTTAATGAAATTGAATTAATAACTCGTCTTTATAATTGAATAAATCAAATCTTTATTTCCAGAAAAAATATTTCAAATTCTAGAAAGTCATAATTTTTAAATTTAACATAATATTTAATTTTAATTTTTTGAATCTTATTGACATTTGTTTTTCAGATCATAAATTATTTTATTTTATAAATATTTATCGTTAAAAAAATATTATTAAATCATATTTTTAAATTGAATAATGTTTTTCATAAATGAATCGATTACTTTTATTCACTCTAATACTATATCAGAATATGTATATATTAAAAAAAAAAAACTTTTGCATTCATTGAACACAACAACTATTTTCACACGTTAAACAATTCAATATTATATAGTTATTGGATACTTTTTTTTTTCATTTTATATTTATCGATTATTTTTTTTATAATATTCACATATGGTATACACTACGTAATTAGTATATAGATATTTTCTTATATTGAAATCAATGTCGATATCCGTTCGAAACGTTAACATCTACCCGTTGGAAAGTCGTGCGCAATAACGGCACTAGTACACTCTTTTACGCGTAATAGCAATAGCAATAACAACGCATTCGCTCGCGAAATTAGCAAACGGCGACATTTTCTAACAATTTACGACTTCGAAGGTCTGACATTTAGTGCCACTTTGGCTGCGGTGAGCGACCCCCCTCACCCCTCACCTCCCCACCCCCCCACGCTCGCATGACAAAATTCGTAGAGCCGGGCCCCCGTTTACACGGGCGCAAATTTAATCCGCAAGTAAATATAATAATAATAATAATAGGCGACATAACGGCATTTTTCGCGCGTATTTATGGGCAATTTTAAGCGAGAAGCGTCCGCAAAGGCGGCAATTTTTCGTGAACTGATTTTTACGAGCTTCTGTTGAAATGAATCGCTCGATTCGACTATTCTAACATTAAACATATTCGAATACATTGGATAAAATTAAAAAAAAAACAAATATATATTAACATATATTTTGTATTATTATTTTCATTTAAATTATCTATATATTATAATATCATATTTTATATTAAAAATGAAACATTTAAACCATAAGTATATATTTGTATATATAAATTAGTATTATATATATGAGCAAAATACATAATTTTATTTTTATTTACTAAACTACATTATATAAAAATATATTTAATTTCAATTTTAATAAATAAATTCAATATAAATCAAGTTAGTTTTATTCTGCGTTAATTTTGAATTAAACTTTACTATTTTTAATCATGTTTATAAATGTATATACAGTATAAAATATATATTTAAATTTCAAATGAGAAAAATAAACATATATATTCTTTCGTCGATTTATTTCATCGAATAATACATTTTTTTTATATAACCAAATTCCAGTCAGAAAATAAACGGATTCCATTACGAAACCGTATTTCTTGTCGGGATTAATCGGTTTTAATTTCGGAATTCGTGCTCGAGACAATCGAATTATATTTTACGTAATGAGTAATCATATTTTTTCTTCGAATTAAACGGCGTATTCTGCGTTTTCTGCAATATAATTAAACGTTAAACCGTTTTATTGCGCAAGACGAAATGATCAAAATCTCAATGGGAATGCTCCGACCGAGTGAAATAATTAATTTGTCTATACACACACACACACACATTCATATATTTAATTACATACACACATACATATGTACATATTTGTGTGTAAAATATTTTATGCTTTCAAAATGAATCGAAGTGCTGGATTAAAAAAATACAACTTTTAATTAATATCAAAATTTCATATAATAAAAACTATTTAATTATTTTTGAATTGATGTTAAAAAATTAAACCGACAATAAATTTTATTAAATAATTCACTAAAAACTAAATTTATCTTACATGCCAATAATTAAAAAAATACTAATGAGAAACATACATTGAAACTATTGCAATAATTATTTTAAAATTAATATAAAAATATTTAATGTAACTATTTTGATTAACCTATATATAATCGATTTTTTAATTGATTTATCTTATAATCAAAAATATATTATATAAATTATGTAATGAAAATTAATTTCTAAAAATCAAAAGAAAGAAGGAAGAATATAACATTGTATATGTAATCCAATGAAAATTTAATTAGAAATTTTCGTATTATGTTTTAAATAATATATTTTAATTATTATATGTAGATTAAAACTGGATGTTTAATGTTTTATAATAAATATCAGTAATGATATAAAACAGTTATTTCATTTAAATTCATTTTTTAAAATGTTGAATATTTATTTCCATTGAAAATACTTAATTATTTTGATTATTTTGCAGAGCAAAAAAATATTTTAATTAAAAATTAATTGTGAATTATATTTTGATATTTTAACACACAATCTAATAATGTACAATGGTAATAATATTTACAGCAATAGTATATTTTTATATACAAATATTTTAATGATGAACTAACTGGATAATCAGATATGAAATAAAATGACAAAAAATTAATCTATATATTTTATAACAAAAATATATTAAATTTATAAAAAAATAAAGGAAAATATCGAAAGTGGGAAGGCGTCTTTATTTTACTTTTCCGCCCAAAAACAAACGCACACATTCACATTTCGCATTTACCAAAAAAAAAATCTAATTAGAGTTATGAACTCTTATTAGAACGCGAATAGCATACCGCCCCCCGCTCTTTCGCCGCCGCTGATTGGCCAGCGAGTATTTTTGTCTCGCTCGCACGTGTTCACGTAACCCCACCCGCCATCCCCTTGCTCCCTTACACTCCCTGTTCGCCATCTCTTTCTTCATTCGTTCATTCACATATTATATATATATATATATATATATATATATATATATATATATATATATATATATATATATATATATATATACTGCACCTCGCACACCTCAACACTTGTACTTGTTTATGAATAAATATATATATAAATTAATTTTTATTATATATAGTTATTTTTTTTATATAATTAAAAATTATTACATTTATTTTTCATTCTACGATATGATATAGCAATAAACACTGTCTAAACTTAATATTTTACATCACAAATATTTATAACATAGAATGATTCATAATTTTCAATGTGATATATCATTTTATAATTATATTCCTATTTTTTTTTATTTTAAAGAATTTTATTATAATTTTAATAAATCTTATCTTAGACGAAATTTTTCAATTATTTCATAACATGTATTCATATGTCTACAATCTAAATATAATAATAAAAATATTAATAACTTTATATATTAATTATGATCGATATTACAAATTCAATATATATATATATATATATATATATATATATATATATATATATATATATATATAACAAAGAAGAAAAACTATAAAACACGTTTAGTAGCGGTGTTGCCTATTTGACATGGCATTATTAGATTATTTCGTCGGATTCCACGTAAGCTCTTCCCCGATGGTGGGCGGGATAAAACCGGCTCCTCTTCCGCCCCGCCCCCCCCCACCCAACGTTATGAGGGGGTGGGATTGGATGGGAGTCAAAAAGGATGAGATCCCGATCCGGTACGGTAAATTAGCGCCATTAGGACCGGAACGCTCCGGACGGATGTTTTAACAACCAACTTGCTCCGGAGATGTTCCGCATCCATCTCCACAGTCACTTCATCCAGCCGATCTTCGTCCCTCGGGAAATAAGGCACGATGTCGAATATCACATTTTATCGAAAGTATATAAACGGGGAAATATTCTAACTATTATATATCGCACACCCCGAATTTTGACTGAGGGCTTTCGATGGATAGAAAGCCATTTTTCTTTGACTAGGGTCGTTTTACAAGTTTATCAGAAATCATTTTATTTAATACCAATTATATATTTTTCATCTATACATTTAATCCGCTCATACATATATTTTATAAACTATATTTCCATTTAAATACTATTATAATAATCGATTTCATTACTCAAAAAATAGTTTATTAATATATGAATGTTAAAAAATATTATGTCTATAATATTGTTAAAATAAAACATAAAATTCTAAATTTATATTCGATTTAAAATTTGTGTATTTGAATAGAAAATTTTTTTTTACATATATTTCGAAATATTTATAATGTATTTTTCTCAATATAATAAATCTCAATTATTTTTACCATATAAATCTTATAAAGGATTTTATATATATATATATATATATATATATATATATATATATATATATATATATATATAAAATCCGTTTAAAATATTTCATAATATATTTTTTGCCAATAAAATTTTTTTTTTTGTAAAAAATATATTTTTATAAATATAATTTTCAGATATCCTTTACGGACATTTTAATTAACCATATGTATAATTCTGTTTATAAATCTTTAACCTTTTTTTTGATTATAGAATTATACACTTCATTATATATCCACAAGATTAAAATAAATATCGATAATTTAGTTCAAAATGTAATCAATATTCATATATTACAAAATATGTAAAATATCAACACTTTCAATGCGGGAATTATGACAGAATTAAATTAAAAAAAATATATTATAATTGTTAATAAATTTAAATTTAGAACTTTATAAAAGACCTCTATTCACACACACCCATATATATATATATATATATATATATATATATATATATATATATATATATATATACACATACAAGAGTTTGATTTGCCCTTTTATTCATCGGAATATAACGGCCGGAAAATCGTTATAGATAACGATCGAACTTTTTGGTCGGGCGTCGTTACGCCAGTTGCGATTCTGTTACGACTTTGAAATGATAAATGTTTGTCGAAATTGCCGAGTGGCCATTTTGAAATCTGCCATGGCGCTGGAATGGCGCTGCGGTGCTCTCTGTCTGACGCCGCATCCGGTCCTCTCGCTCACCCGACACCACCCCCCCCCTTTCCCCCACTTTATCCCTCCTCACCCCCGCCCCTGGTTCGGAATCGTTTCCGCCATATAAATCCACATCCGACGGTGTAATGAAACCCCAATTTGTCAGTCATCCAATTAATTACGTGGCAATTTGATTGCGCCGCATGTGCGGCCCGATTTATTCGGCTCAGTGGTGCAATCGCGCATCAACGATCGCAACATCAACGCATTATAAATTTATACCGTCAAATATCGTGACCCGTACAACGTATTCAACCCCCAATCATACGTGAGTATATATATATATATATATATATATATATATATATATATATATATATATATATATATATATATATATATCCAAAAATTTCAAAAATCCGTAATTCTGATAGTCCGAATTTTAGCAATTAGAAATCTCCATAATAAACATAAAAAAATTAAATGAATATTTCTGAACATTTACTCTTTCATGAGCGACATTATTTCATTTCAATTGTTTTTTATTCACTATTAATTTTTATGGTTTGATTTTTGTATATTCATAGATATATATGAAAATAAATTTAATACTATCATTAAATTATCCTTATATATATATATATATATATATATATATATATATATATATATATTTTTAAGATTGTATAGTAATAAATATATTTATTATTAAAAATAAATTTTATAGAATTTTTTTAATCTTACCTAATAGGTATAAAATATAAATCTTATAATTTAATTAACTTTGTCAAAAATTTTCATCTTTATATTTATTTGTTTTAATTTATAAAAAAAATATATTGAATTTCTTTAAAATTCATTTCAACATTACAATTCGACCTGATTTTTTTTCATTCGTCGAATTCTGGCTGATCTTTGAATGCTAACGTCAAAAAATAGGCTTTCAGAAAAATGGGGCTGAATTGCGACAGAGTCGCCGACGTTAAAATCGTTTCCGGCAGCAGACAACACACGTCACATCCGGTCGCTGAAACCTTTTCAGCAATTTTATTGACGGAACGCCCGCTATCTCCCGCTGTGAACAAAATAGAAACGTCCACACCACCGGTTCGTTAAAGGGTTAAAAATGGACACGATTTTCTTTTTTTTTTTTCATATATATATACGTGTACCTATATTTTCAATCGCGTTTCATCTGAAATATTCATACGCGAAAATTTCTCTCGTTGTTATTATATTTCGGATGCGATATGCAAAAAAATCATATACCGCATAAATGATTTTTGCGCTTTTTGATATAATGAAATAGGTATTTTTTTAACCTTCAAAAAAATTCGGCATATAAATGCGTTGACGTTTCCTCGTAAAATTTTATATACATATATGTCAGAATATAATTACATACATAAATAGGTATATATATATAAATATTACATTATTCATACATAAATTATAATAATCTGAAAAAATGAAAAAAAATATTATGATATAATTTTTAATTATACCTAAAAATAAAGTTATCAATTTTTTTTAATTACATAACATCACAAAAATCAGAATATTACCGAATTCATTTAATTATTTTTATATTTATGCACATAAATATTTCAATACATTTTTATTAATTTTATATAAAATTATATAATATTCTTCGTATATTTCTGTACGTACGTCGACTTTTGCATCGCGCTGTATATGTTTACATTTATATTTCACGAGGATAGATTGGGGTCTGTATCTTGTTGAAGTAACTCGTGGAAAACCCGCAATTTCACACCACCAACGGAAAAAGTTACCACCATAAATATTTTACGACCCGGGGTTGTTACCATTAATCTCATACGTAACTATAATTCAATTGTACATTATATATGCGTTGTATGTTTCACACTCTCGGATTCTACTCTTTGAATATTTTTCATCTCGCAAATATGTATGTATATTTTATATATAATAATATATAAAATAATCGACATTGAAATAACGTTATATCTGAACTCAATGTAAAGTGATATAAATGGTAATTTAACATCCCTTTTTATTATTATTCTGAATATGTAACAAAGTAACTAATGGTTACTTTGGAAAGCTACATAATGAAAAAAAAAAAGAATCTTTTATAAAAATTTTGCTCTCTCAGCAGGACAGAAAGTTAAAAATATAGAGGAAAGCACGTGCTTCATATTACTTTTCACATAAAAAATTGTGTACGTGCACTTTTGTAATGTACCCCCTTTACTTTATGCATTTTTGCACATTTTCTTTTTGCATACAACATAAACATATTTTATTTATAAAATATTATATTTTATATTGTATAAATTTAATTAAGACAAAATATATAAACAAAGCAACGTATAAACAGATGTAACTCGAATATATATATATATATATATATATATATATAATACTAATTAAAATTATTAATATTTTTTTTATGAAAACTTTCATATAAATAAATTTATCATTCTTATATTGTATTCTATTCTTATAAGATTTTAAAAAAATTAGCCTGCATTAGTTAAGTTGAAAAAAAAATAATGACAAAAAGAATCAATTTCATATCTAAAAGATCAATAATAAATAATGTTATAACATAATTAATACATTGATTTTGATTTACAATTTTTGAATAGAAATATGATATCATATTTATGAGTATTACATTTTCCTAATAATTATTATAATTTGAAAATGATATATAACGGAACCGAACCCAAGATCGTCACTATAATATTTCAACCTATTAATCACTAATTATATAAATAAATATACGGAATATGCACATTCGACGCATATAATAATAATCATACGATATTCATTTAACCGGAAACGAAATCGGCTTCGGAAATTCAATAAGCGTTGCAGGGCGCGCCGAAATTATACGCACCGGGCATTATTATAATGCCTGAACGTTAACGATCCGGAATCGTGACGTTCGACAATTTCTTATTAGACTGTGGCATGTGTCGGAATCGTTGATTGGATCACTTAATTGTCGAATCCACGACGGAGTACATTATCGTGACTTCCGGTGTAATGAAGCAAAATACTATCCTTCCATCGAAATCAGCCGGTTCCGTTCCGTTTGATTCCAATAAAGGGTGATCCTAATGGAACATTGGATTCTGAACCCGAAACATTAGTCAATTATATTGCGGGACACGGCGTACACTTATTAACTCGCACATATTTCTGCGAATTCAGGACCGGATCGGCCGTATCCCCATTATAACAATGCCCTTTCCCCTAATTATTATATATTTAAATTTATTTTTTTATTAATTTATCATATAATATTTAAATATATCTAAGTACGCATAAAAATTGCGCCATCTGTTGTATACTATAAACATCAATATTATTATATATTATTTATATGTAATGTATTAAATCAATTATGAAGTTATATAATTCTTTTTAATACTCCGTTTAGTATATTGTTTCTTATTAAAAATGTTTTGTTTATTCGATTGTTCAATTTAATCAATAATGAAAAATATTATATAGTTTTATAATATATTTTTAATAATATTATGAAGAAAACATAATTAAAAATTAAATTATGAAACAATATTCAGTAGAAAAAATAATAATGATAAATATCAGGTATATTAAATTTTAAGAAATGTCCTTGAAAAATACAGTACTAATTTTATCCGCTGGCCAAAAATTTAGGAAAATTCCCGAATAAAAAGGGACGGAAACAAGAGGCGACCGGATGTGAGCCGGTGGAGTGCGGCGGGGAGGGGGGGGGGGAGTCGCAGACAGTCGGGCTTAAAACGCGAACGGGTGAGAAAAATCGTTTAAAATTTGCAAAATTTGAAGCAGGGCGACATAATTGAAATTAAAATTCCGCTCGCGTCAGTGCGGCCCTGCGCGGGCGCGGTTGGTACGCTTGGCATGCGAGCTTAGCCGATATAATTGACTAATTCCGAGCGGTGCTGACACCCGTCCCGCTCGTTTCCTACCCTCGACACCCGCTCGCGAGCCACCCTTTAACATTCCACGGTACCCTCTGAGGCCCCTTCCCTCCCTCCTCCCTTCCTCCCCACCCCCACCCCCGCGCGACTTCATTGCGAGACCTCGCGTTCTCATCCGACATATGAAACTAATTTCTGGTGTCGACGAACAAAAGCCACTGCGAACTCGAATTCCGATGCAGAATAAGGGAAATACTCGTCTGTACTTTCTCACCCACTCACCGCCCCCTATATAGCCGCCCTCGAAAATCGTCTTATAAATCTGATTATATTTTTATTTTTATGTGACCGATTTTTCGATAATAATATTTATAATTACCAATACTTGATGTCGAGAATTTTTATATATAAATTTATAATTTATTTCACATATATATACACATGTGTGTGTTTGTGTGTTTTTGAATACCCACACTATTTAAAATTATTATATAATATATTTATTTCAATAAAATACACCTTTTTTGCCAATATTATAATTTATGTAAATATTTTTTTTATTACAAAAAAATATTATCGTTATAATTTAAATACTGTATATTTTGATGCTTTGCTAATATAAATATATAAATATTAAAATTCTCTATATCAAAGATTAATAAAAAACATAAATAGTTAATCATAATATTTATTTAAAATTATTATTATTGTATATCGATTTTATTTATAATTGACAAAATATATATATTTAATATTTTTACAATTTATATTGTAATAATTAATATAATTCAATCAATATTATCAAATCATTTATAACATATTTATATTTACATCACCGTAAAAATACAATAAAAATTGATAAAATTAAAATTTACTATACAATTAAAAATATTCGTACAAAATTATGAACACATGGTATTTAATTCACATTTAATTTAATATTTATAACTAATCATTTATCAATATCAAACATTGCTCGCTTTATATATATATATATATATATATTAATAAATATTGAAACTCACCCTTATGTAAAGACAGTAGCAAAACGTAGTAAACTCGATACTTCACGACTAAACGTTCGAGTACATTAATAATTTTATTTAATGATTAAGTATGAAATGCGCGATGCGTTCGTAATGACTTTGGGTTCGTACATTCGTAATAGTATACGGGGCGAGGTGGCGTCATACGATGCGAAAGTCGAGGGGTTGTACTCGATCGTATACAGGGGGTGAGTATTTCTCACTACAGCTAAATATTCAATAATACCCTTATTTTACATCTATGCACACTATTTGGCTTGCATGAGCATTCTACATACTACTGGACCTATAATATATATATATATATATATATATATATATATATATATATATATATATATATAACTAACTATACTATTTTATATATATTAAAAAATAATTGATTTTTTTATATTAATATTAGACGTTATATATCATACAAAAATATTTCATTATTTTTATATATAAAATTTAACATTCATTTATTCTTCATTTTATATTATACTTTCAAAATGAATTATAAATTAAAAAAATTGCTTTAAAAATAAAATAAAAGAAAATTTTTATATCGTATATAAATATATAAATATATATATATATATATATATATATATATATATATATATATATATATATATATATATACAATTATGATGTGGAAAAGTATTGTTTTGTTTAGTTAAAGTAGTACAATAAAAAAGTATCATATGTAATGCGTTAAGAAGCCAGCTGTCAAAATTGAAGCAAATTTGAATGCTGAAATATTTTACATGAAATCATATAATAATAATTTGAACTTCGACATGGCAAGTATCTATATTTTGAGTTGTAAAAATTATTTAACATTAAATCGAAAAAATAAAGTAACATTTGACGAATAAAAAATGTTTCATCTTTACCTACCATCGGCGCTAGCATTTTGTATATATATATATATATATATATATATATATATATATATATATATATGTGTGTGTGTGTGTGTGTGTGTGTGTGTGTGTGTAATAAAAAATATACTATATATTATATTTATATAAACGATTTCATTTCAGCTCTGAAATTTCGCTTTCGCCCTTTTAATTATCAGCGTGAAATTAACCACCGCGATTTCCATGGGGTATTTCAGACAAGTTGCAAATTAAAAATGTTTTACTTTTCTCATGCGTAATTATGAATATAAATATAGAGAAAAAAAATGGCGTTCAACTTTCAGCCGGAACGTATGTAAAACGAGAAGCTAGTCGTTAATGAGCGACAGCTCCGGAATGTTCGTTTCCTATTATCATTATTATGGACCGACAATATATGGCCGCTACACACAAACACACACACACATTTATTCTAGGGGTAAAGAACCCAACGTATTGCCGTCGAAACCCTTACCCTAGTCCGATTCAGAGCGCACGTGAAAATAATTTAATTAACAGAAACAATACGATCGTAGCAAATTTAAATTACAGCGAAAATGATACGATTATATTTTCATTTGAAATAAAAAAACATATTTACTTCTATATCTATTTCTTCTATAAATAATATATAAAATATAATTTTATATAAAAAAAAACATTCTATCGATGTGTAGAAAAATCGTATATTTAGCGAAAAATATTATATTAAAATAAAATTTACAATAATAATAATAATAATATTAGAACGTACGAATGTAGAGAACGCGTATTTTTAATTAACCCCTTTATGCGAGACGCGTCTCAAAGGGCCTATTCTCATTATATTCATGACACCGAATATCCTATTAGGAGTTTATTAACTACTTATTATGCGGACAATTCGCACAGTCTATCTGCCCCCCTCTAGTCATACGAATCGATTTGTGCGGTGTAAATTTCACAGGGGACCTTCCGAACGACCCCCCGAAGTATTTAATATATTTTCGAATGACCTCAAGGGATGATTTAATTGAATGTACGGCGATTTTCTCATAGTTATGGCGATTTATGCGAACGCGTGAGAAACGCTTTTGCAATTTTAATATCGTTCTTTTGTATTATTAGACACACACACACACACACACATATATATATATATATATATATATAATTCATAAATAATATGATATATAAATAAATATACAATTTATTAAAATTATTGTAACCTTTACTGTATTTACATCGTTCGTCAAATAGAATCGCTAGCTTTACATTGAACATTCATATTTATATATGAAATATACTGATAATTATAATTATTATATCTTCAATAAAATGATAATTTTTAAAAATTATAATATGAAAATGATATTACTAAAATTGATATCAATGAGCTATTGCATATGAAATAAACATTCTATCGATTGGATTATCATAATAAACAATTTTCGTTTATAACGTAATAATTATTAATTATTACTACTTAATATCGAATATCGAAAGTTCAAATATTTCAAACGGGGGTGTAAGAAAACAGGGGAGGCGGGGGAGGCAGGGGTTACAAATTTCATGTTTGCATAAGTGTTTCACGTATTTGAACAAAATTTTCCAGCAAATTGCATTTCGCAGAAATTATGCCAATTATCGTTCGCCATATTTGAACGTCTGCAATTGAATTTATAATATATCGGCCGATAAAGCGATAATATAGACATCAACACGACGGTTTATACAGCCTGCGATTCTCAATATTTGACGACGTATAAACGGTTCTACAACCGATACTAATAACATATTCCACAAATGCTAAATATAAAGCTGAATCCATACGAAATATTTTGTCAATTTTTTTTCTCTACTAAAAATATCATATGTTGGATAAAAATTTTAAATACATCATTATATTTAACTCAAAAATTATTACGATCGTTCTTATAATAAAGAATAGGATTGCTTCTTTATATATATATATGTAAAATTATATTTATATAATTTTCATTATATTTTAAAAATATATTTATACGCACGTGTAAAATAAAAAGTTTTCAATTCGCATAATTGTCGAACAAACAAGCAAATTTCGCATTAATGCCGATAAAACATCAAAGCCAATCGAATCGACAATTGTATAGATAAAAAGACGTGGTAAAATAAATAAAAGCAACAGCTGTACTAATAAAACGCTCCTCGGCAATTACGCAGAACTATTTATTTGATTAAAACAATTCGACTCGTTTAGAAAAAGAAAATGTCAATAGTTATAGCGCGACTGCCACTATTAATAAACCAATTAAATAACGAAATGTTCCATTTGGTGCAACGTAATCGTAATTTTTTTTAACGTCTGACAGAATCCTGACAATTTTAAAATTGTGAATTAAAATCGTATAATGAGATTTTTTATTCAATTTTATATAATCGATACTTATGTGTAATATTGGTTTAAATAGTCATATTTTTTTATAATTTTTAAACGTCTAGTGATTACTTTAATACTTGTTAATTTGATTCGATTGAAAATAAATATAAGATTTAAATAAAAAATATATATATATAGTTATAATTTTAATGTTAAATATATAATAATACAGCAAATCTTATACATTCGAATAAACCAAAAATTCAATGTTGTATTTTTTAATACAAATTCGTAATTTATTATGAAGTACGATTTAAAAATGTGTTAAATATATTATATTAAATTGTTATAAATCATATGAAATACATTTAATATAAAAATAACAGCTTTACACAGACAAATATACATTTCAATCTTATTATATTTATTATACATATTGTTAACATTTATAAAATATATAAATTATAAAATATACAGTATTATATATGTACCTATCAATAATTACATACACACGCGCGCATCATTCATCGTTATGAACAGCAAACGACAAGTTTTAAATATGTCCCATATTCAAATCGTCCGAAAAAAAATCGGTATTCATTATTTAACCCGGTCGCATTGTAAGCGATTTGTTATAATAACAATCTGTATTCACAGGGGTGGTTTAAAAGTCACGTGTCATACCCAACTGTGAAGTATAATGGTGAATATTCGTTAAATCATCCCTTCGAGGGGTTTGAGATTTATTTTTTCAATGCGCAATTGTCTCTTTAGAAACATTTATAATAATTTTGTCAAAAATAGGCATGATTATTTATATATATTACATAGTAAAAATACGATATAAATATTAAGTGTAAATTGTTTATATGTATATATTAAAAATAATAATGATAAATATGGATATATCATACATTATTAAATATATTACATCAATTTTACTTATCATTAACATCGTATGATACGCGCACACAACACACGGGCGCATTTTATTTTTGAACAGAATCGTTTCAAATTGAAACTTTCAATAGTATGTATTATAAATTTTATGCGCGTTTTTAATTTGTGTATTTTTCGACGATGACTCATTTCAATTTGTTTCCGTTGCACCGCTTCGATTCACTAAGTACCCGCTAATCCTCAAACAAGCGCATTTAGTCCCTTTGTGCAGCGGCACGGAAACCGACAGTTTGGTGCATCTGAATCCCTCTTTTGAATGCACGCTTCGCCTTTTTTTTTTTAGAATTTCCGTCATTTTTTTTAATATTCAAACAAACTCACACTTGCACAATTATATAAAAACTGGTGAACTATTTTATATTTTACTTTAATAATATATTTTAATCAGGGATTTACAAAAATTAAATAAAAATATTTTAAAATAATTTTATACGGCTAGACATGAAAGAAAATTGTAGTTACTATGATATTTTTATGATTCATTTGAATATAAACCGTTACTAGTGTTGCTTAGCTTCAAATATCTGTTAATAGTCAGAATTGTGATCATAATATAAAATAACAGCTCGTTTATAATACGGTTTTTAATTTTTTCTTTATGTAAACAGATGTTTTCAATCAAACAGATATTTGTTAATTAGATAAATTTACTGCCGTATTGTCTTATTATTTACTTTTATTTTTTTTTCTGCGCATAAATTTACGTCTTAAACGTTTACATTTTTAATATATGTCTTTTAAAATTCATAGAATGACCCATAAATTGATTTTAACGCAATAATAATTATGATAATGATTAATAATAATTTTTATTTAAATTTATTACGGTTTATTTTTCATTTGAAACGAGAAAAAAGGCTATCATTTTAACTGATAATTATTTATCTCCTTTAACTTATCATCAATTTTAAATTGATAAATTAAAATATGACATAATAAAGCGACTTTTTTACATACATTTTTTAAATATTTTCATAGTATTTAACTTTATTTTATTTTATAAAAATCGTGGCTAATTTTAAAATTATTTATGATATAATAATGCATTTTAATAGTTTATAATCCGCAGCATGTCTGAGTCCATATTCATAAATTTATTTTTTAATTTACTGCTATTAAAATGTTAATGAAATTATATATTATATTATTATAAAACTTTATATCAAAATTTAAATTAAAAATCATTATTGTATATAACAATATACACAAAAAAAAACAGTTGCTATGTTTTAAACAAATAAATCTATAGAATTTAGAAAAAAAATCTCATTCACTATATAAATAATATTTAATTTAAAATTTACAATAAAATATTTATCAATTAATCTTATAGAAATATTTATGTACATATTTATACAAATGGAAAATAAAATTTATGACTTATTACAAAATAAATTATTCTCATAAAATTGACTATACATATATATATATATATATATATATATATATATATATATATATATTTTTTTTTTTTTAATATATTATTATAAATAATATTTCATCAAAAAAACAACAAATTTTATAATAATTACTGATCAATTTGTAATGAAGGTAAAATAGGCGCGTGTCTGACACGTGTTTTCGGTACCCAATTACCGCAATCCTGTATTTCGCTACAGTGCATCCTTTTATAGTCCTTTTTTTGTGTTAAACAACGAAACTGTTTCGTACCTCATTAGTTGCTCACTATATGAGAAAAAAAATATTTACCGCTTTGTAATCGTAAAAAAAAAAATTAATCACACACAAACGCGTGCAAGTAAACCATACGTGTTTATATAGGGAAATGTTTGAAATAAATAAAAATATTAATTAATAATTATTTTATAATATATATTTAACACATATGTTTTATTATATTTAATTTATAAAATGGATTTTATATTCATAAAAAAAATTGTTTATTGATTTAATAAGAAATGAAATGTTGAATTTAATTAAAAAATATAAATTTTTATACGTATAAATTTGAACTTTGTATGATATATAACACATTTTATTAACATTACTGAAAATTTCGCAATATTATTTAATTTAGAAACGTATGAAATTTACATTTGTAAAGTGTTTGAAATACTTTAATACGTATCTCAATATAAATACAAAAACATTGTATAATATATGATAAAAAAAAATATGAAATTATTTTTTCTTCAAAATCATAAAAATGTTTTATATATGAAAAACTCTGATTTCTATTATTTTTTTTTTAATATAAATTTCAATAATATGTCAGTTATATATTTATTAATTTTTTATTTAGATTATTTCAATTTTTATTTATGTATTTATCTGTCATCGCAAGCAACATAATTTTCAATTTGGCCGTCTGACAGAAAAACCAGGGGCTGTCTACACCATAAAATGGTTTACTGCGTACCTTTTAATGTTCGCATCTTCTTGACCGCTCGTAAATTTCAGTTTAGGGGGGACGTAAACTTGCCTAGGTAATTTGATAAAAATTTCTATCATGAAAATAAATTTCAGCATATGTCATAAATAAAATATTTTGCATATAAATATATATATATATATATATATATATATATATATATATATTTTAAACTATTATATTTCATTTTATTACTTTCATACTAAATATAAATATTATTTTTAATTATTAACTAATAAAATAATATTTATCTTAATAAAGATATATCAATTTATTTTTATATAAAATCTGAATGATCAATATAAAATTAGCAACTCTCTTTAAACGATGACTTTCTGTCAATAGATTTATTTTTTGTTAATATTTTCTAATTTTTCTTTATATATAAAAATATGATTTTATATTATAATTAATATTATTACATTATATACTATTACTATAAAAAATATAACGATTATTTTCCATCGTTCGCTTTAATGAAAAAAATATTATTCTTCAAATTATTAATAATAATAAAAATTAGTTATTTTATGTTTATATTATTTTAAATAATATTAGAATTATTATTTTACTACTTGAGATTAGTAAAATATTATAATGTTTATTTGTATAAAAATTATGAAAAAAAGTCGTCTCTCTTCAAAACAATTCTCACGCTTAATGATTTAATATCCAATTAGAATATTTTCAACAATTTCAGACACTTGGCATTTTGGCAACGGACTCTGAAGAGTCATCAATGTCGAAATACAGTTGTGTGACTATTTATATATTATATATACTATATATATTAAAAAAAAATATTTATTTAATATTCATCGGGAAGATCTTCAAGCCCAATGGTGACGTAGAAAAAAAAACTGTTAATAAATCGTCGACGATCGTTTACCTCGATCCGTTCTAATAAATAGAACAATATGCAAAATAAACAGATAAATAAAATAGTTCTTTATTTTTCTTGTCCCCGAGAGTCTGTCTTTTTTTTTCTTCCGTTTAAATAATAATAAAAATATATACCGATTAATCGGTACGATATCAAGCCATAATCTGCTTACGGTTAAATGCAATTCGCAATAAATCAGTAATAAGATTAAGAAACGTATCCGAAGAGACTAACGACTTGAGAAATGGCGACATTAGTGGAAGTGGAAAAATAGCGTACGCTAGCGCTTCTCAAACTTTTTAAATCTCATATATACTAATCGTATATTTTAACAATAGTATATTTAATTTTAATATTGATCAAATTTTATTAATCGTCAGATTATATTATATATTATGTATATAATTGACAATATTCAATATATAATTATTAATTTATTATTTTCATTATTTAGATATCTTTGATGATTTAAAAATATTATTTATTACATTTCAATATTAAAAATAAATTAAAAATAAATATTAAAAAACAAACTTTTTTTATTATAAATTTCATAAAACACGTAAATTATTTATATTTTTTGAATCTTAAAAATGACTAAATTTATTCACAATATTAATTTTAGAATCATTATGTATTTAAAAATATCTTTTTTTTTAAAATCTAATAAGAAACTAAAAATCCTTACCGCATTTTGAAAAATTAGAACTCGAGAGAGAGACTTAATTTTTTAGATTACATTTCTTCGGCAATCGTTCGCATATTGTGCGCGCATACGTGCGTCCGTAACGCGGTTAGTACTTATAAATCTCAATTAAATTAATTGATTTGTATTGTGCGCGGATGTTTCTCGAACATTTAACATGCCATAAACGCGATACACAATGGACATTATGCCGAATACAAAAGACATTAGCGAGGGGCACGATAGTCTACTGGCAAACTCCACCCACTCAAATACCTCCCCACTGTCCCCCCCCCCTTGTCCCTTTTGTCCCCCCCCCGTCCCCCAGTCCACCCCCTGAAACATTTTCATACACCCCAATATCCCAAACTCTTGTAGAATATCTACACTGGCACCGTTGCCTAGTGGTCTTTGGGATCTTTGTAGGGTGGCTTAATGTATTTATGTTCGGCTAAGCTGCGATTAGATTACCCGTTCCCGGATTCGAGAGAAAACGGCCCTTCACTATAGTTATCGGTGCTGTAATAATACTATTTTCTAAACCGCACCACGGACTTTCACTATAATACAGTTAAGGAAAATTGCTCGGTGTACTTACAGATTGATATATGGGTTTGTTGTTTGACGTCATTCTTTGATTTTCCACGAATCGGCGCCATTTTTTTTTTCGTGGAAAAATATTCAGAGAAAATACAATGAAATCTGTTTCAGACGTATTATTATATTTCAGCTTCGTTAAGACTGGTATTATGCTATTATATTTTCTCATATCTGAGTTGCTTTTCTCGATATGCTTTAGTTATATAAGAAATCGATGAAGACGAATTTGGTAAAAATAATATTTTTTTTTATATCATAACAAAACAATTTTCATATATATATATAATAAAATAGAATTATCTATATTTATATACTTTTCAATCTAATTATTTGACAGATCATAAACATATTATAAATAATTCCTAAATATTAATTTTGGCAATATGAATTATTCTTTATTAAAAATTAATATTTAATGATTGATCATAAAATTGTCGATTTAAAAATAAATAAATAATATCAAATCCAAAAAAAATTTCAGTAACAAGATTGATATCAATTTAAATTCTAAAATATTTATTTATAATTTGTTTTTTATGATACATAAATATTTTTAAAAAATTTCTTTCTATGGTATAAAATAATGAATACATATGAAGTATAAATTTCAGAATGAGATCATCATTGTTTTTTTATATTATTGAAAATTTATTTAATATTAATAATAGAATTCAACAATAGATTACTTGCATTGAAAAAGACAGTGAACGATATGATATATATATTTATTATAAATCGTTATTAATTCACTCCCAACAAACAAACAAATAAACAACAACAAAAAAAAAACGCGTAACGAATCATTCCGATGTCGTTTACAAACATAATAATAACATCATAACTCACATTATTAAGCGTGCGCCCGCGTATACACTAATGGAATATATATATATATATATATATATATATATATATATATATATATATATATATATATATATAGTCGGCGTCCATCTTCGAAATTGAGTTAGAAAAGACGACGTGTCGCGGCACAGGCGACATAATAAATTATTAAATTACAACATTAATAAAACGCACGCGATTCGTGTAATAAATCATATTAAGCATTGAAAAGCGCGATTCGACACGGATTCATACGTACATAAAAAGAAAAAAAAACGTTCACATCCATCATATTTTTTTTCTTTATATTTGTTTTTATTATCGTAATGCGCACGCACACGTTACAAAAAAAAATGTTTTGTTTTTTGTTGTCGTTTTATAAACGTGTGTGCGTCGAACGTGTTAAAACGGTTAAGAGGATGCGCACTTGTTCGCCGAACGCGTGTCGGTTTGTCGCAGTGTTGACGACACGCGTAATTTAATGATTCATATGATATATATATATATATATATATATATATATATATATATATATATATATATATATATATATATATATATATATAGTCTAATCAAATCATTTTACAAATGAATAGATCGATAACGCTACAGTCGCAGCGGGCACGAGCTTTGTTATCTAATTGTGCTTCATTATTTTACTTATTTTATATAAAAAAAATACTATAGTTTTCAATTTACATTGAAATATTTTTATCATTAAAAAAAATAATTTGAACCTAAATTGTTCAGTATGATAAAAATTATTTAGATAAAATATTTTTATATTATTAAATTTAAAGATATTCAAAAACATTTTTTTTCGATATTATTTATTATTGAAACTGACTAACTTATAATTATTTTTAAATAAATATATTTTTTTCTTTGAATAAAATTCAATATCAAAATCAAATTTATTTACAAAAATATTAATTTTCTAACTTATATATTTTTTCTCAATAAAAAGTGACGTATATAGATATTTCTAATTATTTACAAATATTATTTCATTATATAAATAAATCATTTAATTTAAAATTAATTCTGAATTCAAATATTTTTTAATCGTATTAATATATAGATGATAAAATTAAATAAGTCATTAAAATTTACTTAAAAAAAATCAAATTTTTATATATTTAGAAAATATATCTTATTAAATATTTACTTACGTCAACGAAAAACCGTTTAAAATACGCTGACATATTACGCATATAAAACAGTATAATAATCGAATAATAAACATACGAAATGATATGTTTATATTTATACCAAGGGAACATAACGAATTTCGCAATGCAACCCCCATAAACGCCGTCGTAATTCGATTACGATTACTAGCGACCGGTTGTCGCAAGGGTGGAAGAAACTGTTTAACAACAACGACAACAACAAAAAAAAAAAAAAAGAGTAATGATAACGAAACAAAGTTTGATGACTCGAAACGTTATTAAATAAACGCATTATCGAATAAACAAACCCGTCGACCGACATTACTGCACCGTCGGTCTGACATAATTCAATATAGTCGCGATTTACGACGCAAAAGTCGCGTGCCGCGGCCAAAATTCAAGAGGGGTGTCTTTTAAAAGACAACCCCTGGATCGTCCCCCTTAAAATCGGTCCGCCTGCGCGAATAGTTACGCAGATTTGTCGTCGAATAAACGTGACAAATGTGCGAGAGTTCGTGTGTAAAGTTTCGAGTATGTGTGTAATAATATATGTGAAAATATAATTTAATATCATCGTTTACATTATATATATATATATATATATATGTACATATAGTGAGTGTGTGACGTCATTTACATTGTGAAAAAATTATCTGATATATGGATGTTATATTATATATACTTATTAATTTGATATCTTAAAATATATATTATATATAATATTTATTCAATATAAATTGTTTTGATTTTAAATTTAAATACAAAAAATCATTATATTATATATTAATAAATATATACATATATTACCAACCAAACCTTTTATATTTGAATGAATAAATGCTAAAATTCTCTTACCTACATTGAGCTGTTTGAAATATAAATTATAATTATAATATTAATTTAATATTTAATTATTAACGTGGTTATAATGTGATGACGTGTAAAATCATTAAAAAAAATCGTATTTCTGATAATTGGTTGAAGATCTGACGACTCAACTTTATTAAAAATAATTCGAAATATTAAAATACAGCAATATTAATCTAGTTAACATTAAAATTCCTTTTACTTTTTTATTTTTTTTATCTTTAATAGTTTCTTTAAAATAAATTAATAATCTTTAGGTTTATTATAAAATTAATTTTAATTCACGTTTTCAAATATATTAATATTATACGATATATAGTCAGATTTGCTCATTAAGCGAATAATCGCGAATCGAAACGATTATAATCAATTTATGCGTTCAAAAATCAATTGCGCCATAGTAATAAATAAATATAATGAAAACAAAATGGCGCGCATCGCTAATGAATCGCGGCGGTGCCCCCGTTGTTGTGTGCGCCGCGAGTTTTCGGCCATTTTAAACGCCCGAACGCAAATTGGTTTCCGTGTGTTTTAATTATTTTTACGTTTTGCGGTTAATTAACTGTCGACAGTGAGTTTCGGTCAACTCGATATAACGAGCTCTTAATTAAATTAAAATGTTCCGCGAATTATTTTCAACGGACCGACTTCCGCTTGAAAACTTTCAATTAAAACGACGCTCGCGTTATTATTAAAATATACGATGTCGCTTTTGTTAGAGAAAAAACATTATATATATATATATATATATATATATATATATATATATATATATATATATATATATATATATATATATATATATATATATATTAATGCAGTTAATGTCTAAACCAAAGATGGGGAGAACCTGAAGCCTTAAGGCCGCATGTGGCCTTTTAAATCAACGAATGCGGCGATTCGTCATTTTACGAAGGGAGCATTATAGATCAATATTATTACGGTGAACTTAATTTACTTTTGTTTAAATGAAAATGTATGAAAATGATTAAAGGTGTACCTTATAGGGATTAACTTTTGAATTATCCGGCTAATTTTCTATGCTAAGTTTATTATTCATAGATGCATCTCTGCAATACGAATTATTTGCCGAAAATCAATTTAAAATCTCTGCCATTTCAGCAAAGTTATTAGCGATAACACGTAGTTAAATTTATAAGAAAATGTATGAAATGGAACTTATACGAGTACACTTTTAGATCGGAGGTGTGTGCCTTATACAGGTACCTTTCAAAATATCCGGTCGATTATATGAAATGTTATACTAAGTTATATATCGTTGAATACGTTTCGATAATATAAATTATTTTATGAAAGCAGTTCTGGAAACGCAATATTTTTAATAAAGCTATAAGCCGTTAAATATACGAAAATGTATGAAAATGATCAAAATTGTGCCTTATAAGAGTTAACTTTCAAATTATCCAGTCAAATCGAACACATTTTATACCTAATTATGCATTATCGGATGCATCTAGGTAAGAAAAATCGTATGCTGAAAACAAATGTTTTAAAAACGACGTTTTTCCAGCAAAATTATGAGCGATACGTTAAATTAAAAGATTTAGTAATGTGCCTTATATGGAAAATCTTTAAAAATATTTTATTCATTTGCAGAAATTTCATATAAAGCTATACATCTTTGAATGCGTCTTAACGATAAAAATCTAATCCTGAAAGCTACATTTCGAAACGTTATATTTTTAGCAAAATTTTAATCGATAAAAAAAATTAAATATATATTTTAATATTTCAATTTTTTTTTAAATATATTTGTATAAAACTGGTTGAAAATAAACCGTTTATCTTTTTATGCGGTTTAAATTTATTATTTAGTTGATTCAAAATAAATATCCTGATATTAAAATAAAATTATTTAAACATATTGTTTAAATAATTTTATTTTAACAACTCAATATAAGACATAGAATATTCATGTGAAATACAACGTTTATTTTCATACTTATTTTTGCTCGCAGCCTAAAATATGTCAATCTTTTCTATCAATTTCCAATTAATACCGTCTATTATGATCGATAATAATAATTCGACGTTAAAATACGAACACGTCCCGTTTACGCAACCGCCAATCATTAGGGTGGATACACGTCAAAAATATTTTAATTAAATACGAGAAGTCAAAAAATAAATTAAAAAAAAAACGATACACGAAAATATCGACATAATTGCGTTATCATTATCACGTAGTTTTTTTTATATATCGCCTTGTCGTTTTTTTTTACGATTTACTAAATGTGCACAACACACATACACACACACACACACACACACACATATTGTATGTATAAACATATTCACATTGGCCATAATACACAATAATAACACCGTTCGTTTCGATCGACGATCGATCGAGCACAGTCATCAGTTTTAATTAGCGACGCTATGTGTTACAGGCAATTTGACGATTTCGATCGTCGTACAAAATCGACCAGTCATTGTACGTATCATTTCACCAAATAAAATAATATAACGAAAATATTAATCGTGGGCGGCCTTCGATTATTTTTCATCAAATTTATTTTTTGCGTTCGATTTTATATATAAATTTATATAATAATATTTATTTTAATATATAAAGTAAATATTTTAATATATCTTACAAAATTGAATCAATATTCAATATATGATATATATCAGTAATAATAAAAAAAACTGATATTTTTATTAATATTTCAGAGAAAAATCATGTAATATATATAATTATATAAATTTACAATAACATGTATAATTCACTGCGTATATAATATAGCGCAAATTTTCCTAAGTGCGAAGTTGTCTGATTAGTATCGGTCAAAATAACGTTATGGGACTGCCTATAAGTGAATTATAAGCGCGAGCACATTAATGCACATTCACGCACATCCGAAATAATAATAGTCAAACATAATATTGAACAAGTAAAAATATAAAATAATAATAATAACACACATACACACACACACACACATAGACAGACGGTTGGGTTTCTTGAAGACGTTCGAGTGGATCGAAGAAGACAGCCATCGAGGTGTAACAACTTAAATGCCAATCAGTTATCCAAATAGAGAGGCTTTGTGTCGGCAGCAATCCAACTTTGGCCGTGTCTTTTTTTTCCTATTTTTTTTTTCACGATAGGTGAGAGGGCTCGTCGAATAATAGGCGAAATAAAAATAATATAATCAAATAAGAAAAAAGGCGTGCCCGGCTTCGAACCGTAACGAATCAATATGAGAAGTGAAAACAAAACATATCCAAAGTTTGAAACGGGTGAACGGATGATAAAAAAAGAGATGATCGATAATAATCGTAAGATAAATCGATTGTATTGAAAAAAAAATGATTTATTTAATTTTTCTGAATGTTATTTGAGAATTTTGAGTTTATTCGGTGTCTTTGATATGTGTGTTATTGGCAAAATATTAGTATTGAAAATTCGGTTAAATTAATCATTAGTTAGCGTGTCATAATTTTATATTTATATTTATTAACTATATCAATATTTATAAATGAACAGTTTTTTTCAATTTTAAAAATTATTTTATTAATCTTATATAAATAATCAACAACATATTATATTAAAAAAAATGTGATAATTTAATGCATATTTTAAAAATTAATTAAATATGATTAAATTCACAGTGTTACTTAATCTGTTTTTCATGAATAAAAAAAAATATGAATTTTTCGCGAAATAATGTGAAGGCTTCGATTTTTCCGACGTCGTTCGAGTGTCGTTATTTTCGATATGTCGATTACGTCGAAAGGTAGATCACCAATTATCTACTCACCCGAAAATGTGCTCGAACAAAAAAAAATATAATCTCGCGTTAAAAAAAGAGAGAGAGAGAGAGAGAGAGAGATACGGGAGAAAAGAAGACCGAAATGGACTATTCGACGAAAGGGATGACAATATGCGAGATAGAAAAAAATCGGACGAGAAGGAAAAAAAGGAAAGAATAAAAGACAGACCGAGGAAAAAAGGAAAGAAAGATAGACATGGAGAGGGGGATGGGGGAAGGGGAGAAAAATAAAATAACTGGTAAAAGCCGCTCGACACCCTGAAGGGTTTTCGAAATTGCCTCCTTCACCCCACGTCCAGTATAAATAGGGTTTCCCTGAGAGTATAATTCTATGTTTTTAACAAGAAGAAATCCACACAATGGAACCTGAAAAAGCAATCCTACCTTACCTGAATCCAAAGAATTAACCGTGAATTTTTTACTATGTCCAAAAAAGGACAATTTAAATTCTCTTATATAATCCACTTAGGTGTTTATTTTCTAAATTATTTATTCCATTTTGCACTTGTGATAATTTCCATATTTCACCGTTTTATCTATATGAATAAAATAATATTATCTATAAAAATCATCCAATACATAATTTAATTCTGAAACAAATTACATCATAATATAGCTTAATATACATTAAAAAATATTAATAAAAATTACGAATATTATGCACAACATTTTTACTCATATATTTCATCAGGATTATATGATAGTTAAAATATTGCATTATTAACTATTGTCATAACTCTTTTATCCGCATGAAATTAAAGCAGACCGACAATGTTTATTGAATATAACATTTTTTTTAATAATAATTGACAATTCTATCTAAATTTGATGCAATAATAATAATAATATATATATATATATATATATATATATATATATATATATATATATATATATATATATGTTATTGACACTGATGACGTCTATTTATTTATTCATATCGTAAAATACGTTACGAAATACACAAACACTATAGTGCCACCGTATATAGCGTAATATATAAAATATAATATGTACATAGTTGGTGTAAGGGCTCAAGTGGCATAAGGTAGGGCTATGATGCAGGTAAGCGAGATGGTGTGCTGTTTGGGCTCGGATGCCACTTCAGGGCGTCTGGGCGCCTTTTGGCATCACTTCAATACAAGTGGTGACCCCACTCGAATGAAAAGATGTTCCACTACGGTGGTTGCGTTGCGCCAAAAATTCATATATTTTAGTCTCTGATGCACAATCACTCAAACCGTTGCGTACAAAAGTCGCATTAATGATTACGACTCGAATCAAACCTAATAACGTACGAAAAGTTATATATATATATATATATATATATATATATATATATATATATATATATATATATTAAAAATTTATATAAAAATTGGATGTAGAGCTGAGGACTCGACCGCTAAAAAATATAATTAATATCAAAATATGGTTCTTAATCCGAAATCAATTGTCGTATTATCAATATATTTACAAAATTAAAAATTATAATTCCTCACTATTCTTTTTATATAATTATTATTACTCTTCATTTATTATGTTTAATTAATAATTATAATATATACGATATGATAATCATAATTAAGCACATATATCGTGTGTTAATTATTCAAAATTAATATTGAACATCGTATTTATGATAATTAATTAATTATACAATGTTCGCGTAAAATGAAAATACATTATACTATTTAATATATAATTAAGAGGTTTTTTTTTAACAAATGTCATCATTTTAAAAATATATACCATATAAAAAAAATTGCATTATGTTTACGATGCAACCATCCCTTTGTTTTTTTTTCCAATACACAATTGCGACATTGCATATAACGGACGGTGAACGGTTTCACGAGGCAGGGAAGTTCCCCGTGAACGTGACGCATTTTGTTCCCGGGAAAAATGATGAAATTATGAAATTCGTGCGGGGGACAATGGAGCCTGTTCCGGCGGATGACAGGTGTCAGCCACATCCGCCGAGTTGCCAACTAACAATTGTCCGTAATATACCGCGCTTACCTCTCTCACTCACACTATATATATATATATATATATATATATATATATGTATAACCCTCGTTTTCTAAACAGGAGAACACACACACACATACATATGTACAGTGTAAATATATAAATTTATATGTAATTATGTGAGGCCTGTTGCCCCGGCAGCCGTGCGATGAGTTCAGTAATTGCTATATTAACCGGACAACTTAATAACGATCTTGCGACGTCGTTAGGAGACTTCAACGCTTCGAATGTGCAAACCCGCCTTTATAACGTTGAACGTATGAAAAATTTATAATAAGACCATATAAAATTGAAAACGGTTTTCATTATTGTGTCAATAATTTTTATATTTTACAAAAATTAAATATATATATATATATATATATATATATATATATATATATATATATATGTATATGTATATATATATATATATATATATATATATATGTATATATGTATATGTATATATATATATATATATATATATATGTATATATATATATATGTGTGTGTGTATGTGTATTTTATTACACCTTTTATTTAAAGGTATACCTTTACAACATCAAGTAATATAATTGTATTGTCACAAGTGTTACATTATACAATGTAATGTATTGGGTATATCTTTCAAATTCGTCCCGGTATTCCTTAAGAATATTCGACAACGTGTGTACTATGATTTCTATGTCTATTATATTTATATTCATATATATATATATATATATATATATATATATATATATATATATATATATATATATATATATATGTAGGAAAAAATTGTGGGAAAAAATCACTTTGCGTTTGTACAAGTGTTATACTGACAAAAGATCCTTAACATCCCACGGTCCTTGATTCCAGTAAAAAAATAATAGAATAAACCACATGATGAATCAGCGGATATGTCACATGAGGATTAAAGGATTGTCTTTTATTTTATTACGTGTCATCTTTTTGAACTTTCCATTTTTAGTTATAAAATTTTAAGAATTTATATTATAGAAAGAAAAACAAATTTTAATCTATTGCAAAAAATCAATCAATTTTTTTTTATTTATTTATTTTATATTAGTATTGAAATGTCATTTTAATATCTAATTTTAACAACTTAATCAGTTTTGTTTATATATATTTAGACAAATTCATTACATTATATTATTTGCATATATTGAGTATTAAATTTATAAATATTTTAGCTTTAGTTTCGTATTATTAATACAGAATTTTAAGCGAATTATATTGTAATGATAATCATTCATTTTCATAAAATTCTAATAAGAATAATTTCAACACTTATAGGTCATCTTATTATAGTTTTCAATAGTGTATCATTATATAGAAACCGATTTATTTAACGTCAGTCATATTTTTATCGAAACACACATACTATACATATATATATATATATATATATATATATATATATATATGTATATATATATATATATATATATATATATATGTATATATATATATATATATATATATATATATATATATATACTATATAATATGTACTTATATGCAATTTAGTCAGTAAACGATTTATAACACAGTAATAATTCGTTATAACTATAAACAGTACTACTAGAGGCCGTCTCAAATTAGGTAATCCTATGATTATAGTGCTCCACGACGAATTGTTGATAATATCGTTTAGGTTGTGTCCAATTAGAGAAGTAACAACCGAAAACGGATAATAACGATCCTTCGACTGCTTCCAGGATCGTCCATTTCTCTCGTTCGCTCGTATCCTTTTCTATATATATATATATATATATATATATATATATATATATATATATATATATATATATATTTTCATTCAATTTCATCCGGGTTAAATTGTCCGCAAGGGGACCAATCGCGTTTGACCATCCGATGTACGGTCGAGCCTCTTTCTTCTCAAAAAAAAAAAAAAAGGCGCTGGTTTTTTTTCTTATTTTCGTTTATTATTTATGTTCGTTATTTATTCGAGTGTATATATATATATATTTTTTTCTTACTCGTTTAAAACCTAATATTTTACGACCATGATCGTAATCGATTCGTGTCTGTCAACTTTCCAACTGAATAATTAGTGTTTTATGTGAAATGTTTATTTTGCGTTTATCGCTCGAACTATCTAAATTGCAGTCCAATTATTATTGAATGCCGTTTTATTTTATTTTATTTGTGTGTATGTGTGTGTGTGTGTGTGTGTGTGTGTAGTCTAAGTCATATTGTGTCGGATTCAAATTATACCATTGACATTCTGTTTAAGCTGGTTTATTATTAATTTTATTGAATTTATCGCTGTAATTGCTCTTGAAATAAAATTATTGAATGAAAACGCTACGTTAAATCAATCAACTTAAAAATTCCATAATTCATATATGTTATTAAATTTATATACAAAAATTGTTTTATTTTATTTGTAATATTGAATCAAATTGTTTTATTGATTTTTTTTAAAACAAATGAAAAATTCTTAGAATTTTACTATTTGCATTAATATAAAGCAATTGTGTTAATGAATACAGAATTTATTCTCATTTAGATAGATTTTACATTAATCCTTTATTATTGATTACATTCTTTTTATTAAAATTATTTCTTGTATTTTATAGAAAATTTAAAGTCTTAATTTAATAAAATAATAATAATAATATTTTAAATTTTTTGAAATCGTTTAATAATTTGTATTTTACTTGAATAATATTAAATTTAATAATTTCACAATATATTTAATGTCAGAAATATTATCAGAAACTCACATATTCGCCTATTCATATATTTTATAATTTACATCTGACATGTATAAAAACAAAATAACCACTATATATTCTATCTTTATAATATTATTCGTATATATAATAGATTTAAAAATTAAAATGTATTTTTATTCGACGTCGATCACAATTCTTCGGGAATACACCGTGCATCATTCCATTGCTCGAACGCTCGAAAGAGTGGCCGTTTTGCTTTATCTACGACAATAGAGAAAAAAATAAATAAATAAATAATCCAAAAAAATAAAATAATAATAATAACCACTGGATCGTCGCAGTGTAACTCTTATTGCGGACGAGGAATGTCAGTATAACGATCCAACAACACCAAATTACTATAATTTCGTACGAATTCAATGAACCTACTTACGAGATTACTCGAATGCCGTTTGTTATTTATTTATTTATTTAATTTTTTTTATCCTCTTCACGCTCGTCAGCCTTTTCTTGCTTTCTTATTATTATTATATATATATATATATATATATATATATATATATATATATATATATATATATATATATATATATATACGATATGTTCCACTGTTATTTATTATATTTTCAATTTTTTTTTCGCTCACAGTAAATATAAACGCGTAACGATCGCACGCCTAAATAAACACCCTGTATATGTGCGCTCACAGGTAGAGCCAGTGGCCCTTTTTCACACCCGCCCATTTTGTTCAATTAATTTTCGTATACTGTAATATTACGGGATATATATATATATATATATATATATATATATATATATATGTGTGTGTGTGTGTGTATGTGTGTGTGTGTGAAAATGTATAAAACAGCTGGTCATCAAAATACATAATGAGGTGTCAAAAAGTATATATAAATAATAATAAAAAAAATATATATATATTTTTATTACCTGCTGTTGTTTAAAATAATATTTAAGTAGATGAAATGGTTTTATATATCGTGATTGGTAATAAATTTATCAATTTTAATCCCTATAACTTTGTTAATATCGATTTGCATTCTTCTATTGAACTTCTTATATAACAAAATAAACGTATATTATAATTTTAACAAGACCAAATTGCAATTCTATTTTTATTTTTTTGCACAATAAAATCAATAACAATATTATTGCTATTGATCGTATATAATTTGCCTTATATTTTGTGGTGTAAAAAAAATTATTTCAAATTCATCTTTTTATTTCAACACGATTTAATATGAATTTTCTTATATTACATAATATTATTGAGCATTAAAAATCTAATTTGAATATAGCCTATATTATAAATATAACGTTAAATTAAATGTAATTAATTCGAATAGTAATATACTATATATCTATATGGATTGGATTGTAAAAAAATCTTAATACGTCAATTCACTACCATAAATCAAATCGAAAATTTCCAAACGGAAAATTAATTTTCCGCGCACTTATACCGTACGGTTTTCAAGCGTTCCCTCGCCCCTCGTCCCTCGTCTCTGCCCACTTATGATTTCGATTCTGCACGATATCCGTTTCCGTTCTCCATTAGTCAAATAAGCCGTGTGTAATATTTGAGCGTTGAATTCTCGATTAAATTGCGGAAAATCAGCCACTGCTCGTCCGACTGGTCGGAAAATTGGATTTTCCGTTACGGTCTGGCTTCGACGCCGGGCCCGTTTCAACAACGTAAATATATTATAACCGAACGCGATCGAAATTCACTTGGGCCAATTTTGTGCCCAAACGCTCCACATACAAAATATAATTCACTATCTCAAGTAAAAAGTTACAATTTTTTTAATTTTTAATATGTGAAGCAAAAAAAAAAATTCGCAAATTTTATAATTATGTACTAAAACCAAGATCAATGACTTTTATATATAATATAATAAACAAAATTATTTTAGAAATGAATCAATCAGTGACTAATTATATAAATTAGCATTAGAAATATTCTTATCAACTTTTAAACGATTGAATTGATTTAAACTAGTGCCGTGGCACACTCAAGTTTCATACGTGCGAACACTTTCGAACACCATCAAGCTCTCGAACGCGAGTTTAAATCTCGTCAATCTCAATTAAAACCGATGATTCGTTCACATTGCGTTCAAATTCGTCCAAACCAGAAAGTCTTTATTGTCGCCGAGTATCTGACGATTATGGTCCTCAATCAGAGATCCTTTGTAGCGGAATTTACCCCCTCGGAAAAGGAAAAACAAAAAAGAAAAATGAAAAAAAGAAAAGGAAAAAGCGACGAAATGAGATCGATCTCGACTTCATCTTGTTCGCGCATATTTTTCAAACCCTCCTCTATATTTCGAAGACTCGAGACGGAAGGGCGAAAGTGGTGGCGAATTATCACCAGTCACCGTGAAGGGGTATTCGAGCGATTCTTACCCGGGGCGTCACTGAGTTTTGCCCCGCGGACGGATAAAATCCGTCGACGGGGAATGGAGATGTTTGGCTTTTAAGATTTTTTCCGTGCAATTAATTTTATATCTCTCCGCTTTAAGAATATAATTTGTCTACAATGTCTGCAGATTGTGCTAACATCGTGGATAAGTTGTTGCCATCGTGAAATGTGAAAGCGCCGGTTTATATTTATATAAATTTTATATGATATTTCATAAAATTTATTATAATATTGTTCAACAAAAATTTTATTCAAAATATTAAAATGTTTCGCCAAAAATTATTGATATTTGATCTTAAAAATATTCGTAATGAATAATGTATTTTCTCCATATTATATACTATATATTATTATAAACTCACACTTATATAATTTATATATTGTAAAAATATATTTATATAAGTTTTTTTTACTTCAAATTATAACATAAATTTTATTATAATCTGTATATAATATAAACTTATTTATCAGTGATCGATAAGTCACAGAGTCAAATTTTTAATTTTGCTGACTTATCTACTTTTAAAGAATCATTTATAGAGAAACGCAAGGAAAAACCAATCCAAAATCCTTATATTGAAGAAAATAAATTATCCAATTTTTTTTTATTATTTATAAAATAATAATAATTTTTTTTTCATCGTATAAACCAGCGCTTTCCAATTGGATCGGGTGTACATTTTACAGTGCCATTCCGAAGATGAGTTGAGCAAACGTCGTTGAAAATATGGCGATTGTGTCGTGTTGTAGAACAGTTTTGAACTGCTCACTTAACTTGAACCTTTTCTTGTCTCATCTTTATCTGTATGTGTGTGTATGTATATTTGTATATATATATATATATATATATATATATGCACTCTACTCTGCACTTGTTCGTGTACATGTGTATGTATATTCATAAATAAGCACTTATTTTGCAACTTAACTGCTGTTCTCGTCTGAATACCATCTTGCATAGGAATGTTCAGCGACGCGCAAATTCATCAATTTTACACCATCTTCAACCCACCCCAATCCTATTCCAATGTGTATTAATCGATTTAATTTATTTTTAAGTTTAATTTCTATCTTATAAACTATATATATATATACATAATAGAAATATAATAATAATAATTTTTCGTTTAATTTATAAATTGTTCAATCAAAAGTATTACGCTTTTTACGGATTAATTCATTTGATTATAAATTTATTTATATTTTATATTACTATTTTCATCGAAACCTATTTTAAAGAAACATTTTTAATTAATACACATTCAAATTTAAAAAAAAACGTTGAATCTTTTTCGTAGACAACTCTCTATAAACGCCATCTGTTAGACAGAAAACAAATCATTTTTTGTATAAATTTATCAACATATTAAGTAGCTTAAATAAAGACTGCGAAAAATCCTTATTTTCTACGTATCATCATCAATTACTATAAAATTTTAAGAAGGGCTTAAATTTATTGAAAACTACAAAAATATACTAAAAATTTATATTCTCGTATTTTTTTAAAACATTTTATAATTTTTAATTGCTTTAGTTTAATAATGTTTCGTACTAAAATTTATTGTGTAAAAATTTTTATCACATACAACAACGTAGTATAAAATCATAATATTCTTATACAGATAATTTAAAAAGAATGGCAAATGCGCGCAAATTTTTATTGCGACGTAAATAAAATTAAACGAAATCGCTCAACTTTTTGTTTAAATATGGCGTCGCTAGAGCGGTCGATTTTTGCGCGCGTATTTCAAAAATCATTTCGAACGATTTACTTTAAGTGGCCGATAAATTTCGAAAGAATGAGACGCGAACGAGGCCGTAAAGTGAAATATTACATTATGAACGGTTGGCAACCCCTGGCCGGCGATTTATTGAAGCGTTTGTTTTATGAATTACATTTGAATTATTCATGATCAGTGGACGCCATTTTCTGGCCGTTGCGTAAATAATGCGTATCACCATTATATTATAGTTCCTGTATGTGCCTTATATATATATATATATATATATATATATATATATATATATATATATATATATATATATATATATATATATATATATATAATTTATGAAATAATATCATACATACCTATGAAAAACTTATTAGTAATGTAGTACATTTCGCAGATAGTTGTGATTTCCATTTAAGAGTACTCGTTCTTTTCCTAAAGGGTGAATTTGTTGTACAATTATCTCGTTATTTCGTTTTGTCTATTGTGTGTTTTTTTTATTTATTATATAAATTATTACAAAATATATAATCTACCGACCTGATCGATAAAAAAATATTCAATAATTATGCATGAATTCAATGAATCGTTTATTCAGTCACAATTTTCATTTATTGTAAATTTTAAAATATATTTAATTTGTTGCCTTGAAATTACTTTGATTAATTTCGAAACTAAATAATTAGTTTATTGTTTGCTTGTTTTTTCTTATCAACATTTAAAAAAAATAAAGTTCTTTATTTTTTTATTAGAGTCTATACGGAACGAATCGGTTGCATCGCAAAACTCACCCTTTTTCGAAGCATCGAAGGGTTTCAAGGGTGATAAGTGAGTACTTAGCGATCCGCAACATGCGTTACATTCGCCAAATGTCCGGCAATATTCCTTTCGACTAGTGCTTCTCAAACTTTCTTGTGTTTTTCACTATCTAAAATTTTTTTTTTCATATTAAAAAACATATATATTCTATCACTAGATTTTATTCTATATATATATATATATATATATATATATATATTATATATAGTACATTTTTAATTTATTGATTTTATTATTGAATTGAAATTTGAGAATATATGTATTTTTCCAACCCTCCTTTCAGAAAATTCACACCAACTCTTGTTAAATTGACTCAACGGCAAAAGATAAACTGTTCGTGTTTCTTTAACAGGGAAAACTTTTATTTAAGTCGATTGTCATATATAGTTGTATCAACATTTTTCCATTATCTCTATATAAAATATACACTTCTATTAATCAAAACTATAATAAGATAAATCATTTCCAAGTTTTTTTTTTATTTTATTTTCAACCCTTATATCTTATTATTTTATTCGACATAGACTAATAGATTTAGATGCACATGCGAATGCTCTATAGTCAAATTTGCAACTGTGAAATTAACCGGGGACCCACTGTACACGAGTTCACGTTTACAATGCAACGGCACCCCCCTATTCTGTTATGGCGCAACCTCCCCCATAATGCGGGGGATTCGTGCAAACAAATTATATCGGTCAATAAAATCTAACAGATACTTGACGACAACAAACACTACACGGAGTAATTGAATAATTTGCAAACTATCGCATTACGTCGTGTACAATTGTAACTTTTTATTCCATTAGAAATTTAACGTTTATTTATTTCGATTATAAATAATTCGCTTTTTTTTGGATACTTTTAGATAATTTTCAAAATTCTATATAAATACAATGAATATTTTAAATATTTAATTATTCTAAATTATATTAAAAACAAATCAAATTTTGTATATAATTTCACTTGTTTATATTTTTATCAATAGTCAGACATTTACAATAAAATATATAATATTAATCATATTAACTATTTAATTATATTTACTTTCTTACAATTAATCAGAACAAACAGCAACTGTTTCAATTCAAGATGTTGCTTATCAGGTGATATTATTTATATAAATAATTAATAGATACCTAAAAATTACTCTGAACAAGTCTTAATAATATTTAACAATTCATTTTTTTTTCATTTATTTTTTATGTGTTCTATTCTATTAATGATTTTAAATATTCGCGTAAAATCTTCGATAAGAAATAATATCTAAAATATTAACAAATCTAGTTGATTCAAAAGTAACTTTTATATCACTTTTTGATTTCGATCAATATATAAAACATCACTTTTATCAATGAGATTATTAATATCCGTTTAAATATCATCATCGTCGTCATCATTATTACGATTACTATCCAACCTTAATACACTTTCTTTTACCATCATAAATGGCAATTGATCGAACATTTGGTTCGTAGTAATTGAAACATTCTGCTTCATCGTTTCACCGCCCTATTTATTTCGCAAGTTCCCTATTTTTTTTTTTTTACTTCGATTCTGCGGCGAAAAAATTCACCCCGATCCCCCGTCTTTCATCCCTATCCGGCAAATCCCTCTACATTCGTACTCGTCTACCATTTAACCGAGATGACTGCGTTGTTACTTATTCCCAGGCGATTATGGGCAATTCATTAGATGTTCCTTGCAATGGACATGTGTTAAGTGTATTAAACCTCTTATTGTTGGCACTCGTCGTCCGTTCAATCGTATATAATACTATAATATTACATATAAACATTCCATTATATAATTTATATAATATAATATATTTATATCTAAAACTTTCTAATGCATACTTCAATTAAAAATAATAATAATCTATAGAATTCTCTATTATCTGGAATTTGTTTATCGTCATATTAGTGATATCCACTTAATACATCATTTCTAACAGACATGTGGTTTATTAGATTGACATGAAATAAATATTGTATCTCAAAAAATATTACATGTACATATTTGCTAACGTTTCTTTTGATTTCATAGAATTTAGCGCGTTTTTGCGGTTTTTATAAGAAATATATATATATATATATATATATATATTTTGACATTTCACAGAATTAAAATATTCACCTGCTTAAATATATAATACTATTAAATTAAATATATAATTAACGTGCACGTTCTTAATTTGAATATATAAAAATAAAATTTTAATTACAAGTAAATCAATTTTAGATAATATTTATTTTGAACTAGAAAATTTTGATTCATTTCTAGCTCTAAAAATTTTGACATTTTTTTTAATACAACAATTATATTGATTTTTTTTAATTGATCTGCAAATTAAATAATTTTATTTTTTTCTAAATATATCACCTCTTCAATAAAAATACGATTTTATTTTAAAAATATATTATCAATATAATTTCTGAATTATATTGATAATAGAAATTCTTCTATATTAAATTATATGATTATTTTTACATATAAATACACACATATAATATATGATGGGTTTTATAAGCTTGTATATAACGAGCTAAAGCGTATACACGAGTATGCGTGTAAAGTGTCAGCCGGATTTCAGAGTAAACTTCATTAGATGGAATCGAATGGAGCCGACCGGCAAAACAGGACACTAAACATGGAACACAAGCCCTACAAAGTCCCTAAGGGAGCCACCCTCAAACCGCCTCACCTTCTCTCGTCCCACCCATCCACCCCACAAAACCACCGCTCGTTACCCTCACAACGTCACGCTCGACTGCGACTGTTCTATTCAAACAGTTAATTTCTAATTTAATTTGTTAATTAAATCACTGCCCTGACGACACAGCACCGAGTCGCTTGTGTTCATAGATCGAAACGATTACAACGCATATATTTTATCCATTAATTTAATTTTATTTTATTTTGTAAATATATATTATATTACAGTTAAAAATCATGTAAATAATATGAAAAACTTTAGATTATTTACATGTATAAATTTTATCAATATTGAAAAACTATACCATACAAATATTGTACATTCACTGTAACAATTTATTTTTATATATCACATTATCGTCATTATCACTATTGCTTTAATGGGTATTATATCTTAAAATCTTTACATTCAATTTACTAGCTATTCATCATGACAAACTATCCTCTTTTTTTGGAATGAGAGTCCTCCCTTTTGTCACTATTTTTGGAATAGGTACTTTTTTTTGAAAGTTTTGATGTTAGATAGATTTTGAGTTTGTTTTTTTGAAGTCAACCTTAAAACCGAGAACCTTTTAAGAGAATTGACTTCAAAAAGATGACCTTTTGAAATCAATTTTTATGACCATTTATTTTTATTTACAATCCAAAAATCTATTAAACCAATCTCAACGTATCCTCCTTTTTAACAAACGATCTTCCACTGCGTCCTCCTTTTTATCGCAAAAACTTTGGTCACCTTATATATATATATATATATATATATATATATATATATATATATATATATATATATATTGCAACAAATATTTTATATATATATATATATCTAAACTACTATATATAATTAAATATTTTATTTTTCCTACATTATTAACAATCAAATTATACTCAAAAACATTTACTGAATAATAAATTAAATTTAATATAGGATATATCTTTTATTTGATATTGAAAAAGCGAACATTTTCGTTACCTCTGAACCATGATAGATTATATAGAACATAAAAACGATCGTTCATAAAATATAAATAAAAAAAAATAAGAATCGCATGACTCGCTTCTGCTGTCAACATAAACTCAGCGCACAGACAATACGCATAAAATTAAACATTTAACCCTGCAAATACAAATAATATTAAACATTTTATCGAAGAACAGTACGAATTTACGATTCAAACTGGATCAAGAGAAGGAGGATGAGCAAAAAAAAAAAAAAACAAAAAACACATCAACGCCATTCGTCGATAGAAGAAAAAAAAAGTGACCGAAATGAATAAATAAATCGGATGGGGCACGTGAGCAGTTTTCGGAAACGACAAAACCATCATCAAAACGTTCGATTTCGAACCCCCGACGACATAAAAAGAAAATTTTTACACGCTGCGAATATTCGGTGACGCGCGTAAAGGGAAAATTCTACGACGGTGAAATAACGGAAAATAAACGAACGGTAGGTGGAAAGGGGGCAAGAAGATGAAAATAAGTGCGGGATAGTTGATGAAAAAAAAAATAGAGAAAACCTACGAAATGACCGCATTGTGGTAAAACGGCGAAGGTTGTAAACATTTCGATCATTTACGAGCACTTTCTGCTAGCAAATATCCTATGGGGGGCTTTATGATTTCAAAATAAAATTTAAAATATAGGCTTTGTAGTATGTCTATTTTTATAAATAAACATATGTTTTTGGGTTACATTTTTTTGATTTCATTTGAGTAAAGTCTTTTTTGTAATTTAAAATCGAATTTTTATATTATTATATATTATAGAACTTTTATTATTTTATATTATCAAAATCAATTTTTTGAATTTCTCATAACAAGAATATCTTCTAATCCAATAGTGGCTAAATTTAATGATTTTTGATTAAAACTAAAAATTATTCCCGGTGTACTTAAAAAAAAATATTTGTATTCAGTTTTCATAGTCTAATTAATTTTTCGGATTTTTTAAAATAATACTTTGTGACTTAAATTTAAAAGCAACGATTAAAATATATTTTATAAAAAAAAAAGATATAATTATAAATATTTACATACATATATATAAAAGTATATTTTTAAACTCCAATTTATTTCCAAATATAACATTATTTTAAAATTGATTTTTGTGATACAAATATATTTACTATTTCACAAATCCCCATATATAATATACCATAATAATAAAAATCGTATAATAATTATTAGCTATAATAAATATTTAAATTATAACTATAATCATTATTACTCTTTATCTCCGTTGAATGATTGAAATATTAATCGAAATCGCTTAATTTCTGACCGATTGCTGAAACCTGCAACACCTGCTGAAAATAAAGACGACCAATACACGCATCACAAAACAGACACACCACGATCGTTCACATTGTATATATATATATATATATATATATATATATATATATACGGACGACAGATTTGCACGTGTGTATGTGACAAGTGAATGTCGGCCCGCCCTTAATTATGTACCGGTGCGGCCCCGCCCTCTAGCATTGTGCCCTTAATTGAATTGGGCGCGACTAATGCAGCCCGTGTACTCTCTTACACACAAAAAAACACACATACACACACGCGCGCGCGCGCGAATTCAAAGTAAAAACAATTGAACGTGCATCGACCGCATAATAGATAATCGAATTAACTATATTATATGATTTTATTAAAATTATTTTTTTCTTTTTAAAAAATCTCGTATTTTTAATTTATTTGAGACTATATTAAATAAGACACAACTTCATATATATACATATAATATATTATTTAAAAATGATCAATATAAATAAATATACTCTAAAATCTTTTTTAATTTAAACTTTGAATGAAATCCTTAAGAAATGCATTTTTTTTATTTTTTTTTGTCTTTAGAATATTTTACTTTTCATTACGAGCGTCTATAGCAACTATTATTTTATTATTGCCTTTTCGGGATTTTAATTTTAATATTTAATTCGTTTATCTTTCACAATTTGATGCATTATAGATGTTCTTGATATATTTTCGATGAATACACTTTTTATAAATAAAATTAAAAATGTGAATCATATTTATTTTACGCGAATATGCAACAATAATTTTGAAAATTTTAACAAATTTTAAATATAATAAAATTGTATATATATAATCTAAAAATAATTAATACACTCTAAAATCCTTTTTACTTTAAACTTTGTAACAAATCATTAAGAAATGCATTATTTATATAAAATTTTTATCTTTAGAATATTGAACTTCTCATTACTAACATCTTTAAGAACTATACTTTTACCATTATCTTTTCACGGTTCTAATCTTAACATTCATATAACTTCTAAAACTACATAAATTATTATTTTAGATCTCGAAAATTAATCATTAGTGAAATGAGCATTAAAAATAAAAAAATAACCAGAATAACTTACTGAAAACTATTAAATTATTTTTAAATAATAAAATAATATTTGGTCCGTCTTATTATATTATATAATCACTTATGAAATAATAATGTTCGTGTAAAAGACGTCGAATTAATCACACAATAAAATTACGTTGATAGATTGAAAAATTACAACGTGTAAGGGTGTCATAATGGTTACACGTGTGCGTGGGTGTCGAGAGAAACGTCCTTTATTGCCTATTAGAGGCTGTCACGAGCATAAAGCGACCGAATTATACATGTAACGAGTTTTATTTACACGTGAGCAAGGTGGATTGCCAATGTCTTATTGTTCGCTTTTAACCCCCGAGCGTACACAAAACGCGTTTCGTCTTTGCGCCACGGGGTCTTTCTCACCCCCGAAAACCGGTAATTTATTTATTAAAATCACAATGAGGTGTCAGAACGTGGGCTGATGGGCGGTGAATGAAAAAAAAAACCCGTTGAATCTGAATTCGGTAATCTAAATCTGTGAAATGCCATCAATAGATGCATGTGTGTGTGTGTGTTTGTGTACATAATAAAATAAAATATGAAAAAGTTCAATGAACTATTATACTTTACTTTCAATGATTATCAAATAAATATTAGTTACATTTATATATTTGTAGTTCAATATAAATATTAATAATACTAGAAAAGAAATGTTTTTTTTTCAGCTGAAAATATTTTTTTTATATATACAAAGCGCAAACAAAACTATTCAACAATGAGACAATTTCTCATTGTAATATTTCAACATTGTTTTTATCAGATGTTTGTATTTTTTTTTCCTCTTATATTTCATCGTTCAAACTTTTCTTATATACATTCTTTTCTCAATGAATAATTTAAAAAAATATATATTAAAAATTTTAATTAAAATTTTCTACAGAGTTTAAATAAAAAAAAAACAATAATTTATATTTTTGTAATACTTGCACACTTTAATATACGTATATTTATTAAATTTTATGGTAATTTTTATTCTGAATAATATACAAATTAAAATTTGTATTATATTATCAATTAAATAATTTAAATATTGTATTTGTTTAATATTAGTTGTATATTTGTTTAATAAATTTTCTTTAATTATTTTTCAAAGATGTATATACATAATAATATATTTTTTTGTTCTACAATATTTATCTAAATTTATTTTTATTAATATATAATTTTACTTTTTTATTATAATTTAAATATACAGTTTCTCAAACATCATTTCTAATTTATTTTTATTTTTTAACATTTATTTGAAAAAATGTATCAATTCGAAAAAAAAGGTTGAATTTCAATGATTAAATTGTATAAAATGTAGATTGATAAATAAACATACAATATTATCACCGCAAATATTATAGATATAATATAATTTATTTCTTACCACCACAATTTGCAATGATTTTAATAAAATTCCGAAAGCAATCGAAGCGAAATAATAGGCATAGTCCAGACGCGAAGGTCCGAATTAGACCGGCTTAGGATCGATCTGATAAACCCAATAAACCTGTCACACGGTCCGCTTGTCCAATCAATCAGGGAAAGCCAAAAGCAACCCCTTCGCCCGTTCGCCTGCCCACCTCACCCCGCCCCTCCGGTAAAAGTGGGGTCCGTTTTCGAAATTAGGAAATTAACCCTTCAATCGGCTCATAATAAACCCGCGACCGGTTAATTCCCGATGCGGCCATACTTCGATACCGCAAACGTAATCGGTCCGTCATAAATCTGTATTGGATTAGAAACTCGTCTAGCCTCAAATAATTTGTTACCGGCCTCCAATTTTCTATTCGTGTGCTCCATTCCATTTATACGCGTAATAAGTCTTATTGTGTTGTATTGTTAAGCTCGCAATATTGAATTTCCTAATTGTGTTCGGTCTATTTTCCATTCGTTCGTATTTTATGAAGATAAAACTTTTTTCATGTTCCGCATATATCGTAAGAAACGATTTAATATTCATGATTTCTATTATCCGCTGTTGTATATATATATATAACACTAGATAAAAATCGTACATTTCAATTATTTCTAAACCTTGAAATACTATACATATATAAAGCAAAATTTTATATAATTATAATAGAATTCTGAATTATTATTAAATTATTAATATAATTTCATATTCTTGGATATTCTATACATTATTTATTTATTTCAGTGACTTTTTTGCTCCATTTTGATGATTTAAATTATAAAATATAGTTCAAAAGTCATTCAAAGATATCCTTTTTCATGTTTTTATAATTTACTTCACATCTTATTTTTTTAATATATCATACACTAAATTACTGTTTGAAAATTAGTTTTAATGCTTTATAATTTTTAATAATATCTAATTTCCTGTTATCTTTATTTTAAAAAAATATAATCTGCCGAAATTAAAATTCTATGAAGATTTTCTCGAGAAAATAGCAGATTATCAGATTTAAAAAAAAAAAGCAAAAAAATAAATTGTTACATAATCAAATGATTTGATTTAAAATTAAAAATATTTAAATATTAGCGTATAATATTTGATACACACATGTATATTATATTTCCATTTAAAAATTTTAATTGTCGCGAATCACGAACGAATCAAAAACCCCACAGCGTCATTGTAGAGGTTTCGAGCTTACAAATAATGCGATTTTCCGTTTTTAATGCGAGTCCTCGAGATTCGAATCCTAGCCGAGGGTTGGCGACCGAGGGTCGGGTCCGGGAAACGGAAGTGGCACCAGCTCGAGATGCCAACAGGAGGTGGAAGTTTCATTTGTCAAGAGTTGGCCGGTCGGGGACTCCAACTTGGACGATAAATCCTCGGTTTCGTCGACGAGTATTATTCGCACGGAACGAGGGGTGTTTTCGACCCCAACGACAAAACTCCGTTTCCTGCGACCCATCCCACGCGACTATACTTGTCGACGACTTAACGCAACAAACAAAACGCAAAATTCACCCCCGAAATTGGATTATAATTATCCAGTGTACACCCGATTATAAGGTGGTAATACTCAATGACACGTTCGATACAATATGTACACAGCTATATATTGTATAATATATATTATAATATATAATAAAAATATATTTCATAATGCAATCAAATAATTAAGTTTTTATTGAGATATATATTTTTTTTGATTTTAGGTCTGGTTCCAAAACAGGCGAGCAAAATGGCGGAAAACTGAAAAATGTTGGGGCAGATCAACCATCATGGCCGAATATGGTTTATATGGTGCCATGGTGAGGCATTCTCTGCCTCTTCCGGAGACTATATTGAAGAGCGCCAAAGAAAACGAAGGGGTTGCTCCGTGGCTGTTAGGTAATTGAAATTTATCCTGATCAACCCTATTATAAACGCGTCGCGCGCGAAAGATTTCATTCCGCGAGTCGTTCGTATCTTCTTCTTTTTTTTTTCTTTCATTTTAACCGCAAGATGATAATAATAATAAAAAGGGAAGGGCGACAAAATTGGAGAATCACTGATGATGAAGATGAGTCGTCGCTACCCCTTACCCTTGTGTTCCCGGTCTGGAACAGAAGGATAGCAAAAACAAGACGTAACGTATCCATACAGGCGTTGAAAGATAAAAAAGGCAAAACAAACAACGCTCATAATTACGAACCACTAGTACTACTCGGTAATAATTATGCTTCCAGTACCCAGGGAAAATATCCAGTGGTTTTCAACCGACTATGTTTTCATATTTTTTTTATTATTTTTATATTTTGAATATTATTTATATTCGTATTGTTTTAGTTGATATACGTTTTAGTATCTATGATGAAGTATGAAACACATTTGAATCATTACAATAACACTAATATATTTTAGATTTATATTTACAAACTTTAAAATTTTGTTTGATGATATATTAAATTTTCTAAAATTTTAAAAAATCGTGATAAAGTTAGTATAAGACATAAAAAATAAATTAAAAATTTTGCAATGTTTTTAATGAAATAACATTAAACATTGTTATTATGAAAATATTAAACATTGTTATTATAAAATAATAAAAGATTAATTCTGTTATAATATATTTTAATTAATTATATAATATAAAATTCATTTTAAAAATATAAGTTTATTTTAAATCGCATTAAACTTTTTATTTCAATCCATAAAAAGACAAAAATTGAATATGTTACATTTATATATAGATGCAAAAGATTTAAATTAAGATACAAAAAAAAAATAAATTGAACGAATCAAAATTTAAAGTTTCATATTAATTGCTATAAATTATAATGATTAAATTTCTATAATTAAAATATCGTAAAAAAATAAAGAGAGAGCAACGGATATTAGACTATAAGCGCCACTGATTTATTTATTATCGAGGAATGAACAGTGAAAAAAAAATATGGCAGCGGTCGGAGGGTTGAATAAACAAGGGGCATTAAACGACGAGCATAAGTAAAGAACGCTCATTTGTACAAAAGTTCCAGAACCTCGGGCGTGCATTCATATATATATATATATATATATATATATATATATATATATATTCACAACGAAGGTGTTGACATCGAAAAACAAAAAGCGCGAAGGGGTTAGAAAGAGTCGACGGGGGGTTAGAAAGCGTACGAGGGGTAGAGGGGGAGGGAAATGCGACTCGAGAGATGGAAAATTTGGAGTGCGATTGCGACGGATAGTGAATATATATGCGACGTGTGAGAAAGGGAGGGTTGTGAATTAACCGCGAGTGCCAGATTGAGGTGGCGGGAGTTAAAGGGTTAAACGTGATGGCTGCTAATATAATGCGCGCGTGCGCATTCGAATCGTGATTCGTTGCTTCGTTTGGCGCGACGCCATTTTTAAACTTTTCTTCCTTTTTTGTGTGTGTGTCAGTAATTAATCCTGACTCGTTGTGTGAATATGGCCTCCGTATTATTCCGATTTGTAATTACAAATATATATATATATATATATATATATATATATATATATATATATATATATATATATATATATATAAATTTCTTATATTGAAATTCAACGGTTATATTAATATATTTAAAAAAGAATAATCGACATAACGGTAAATAATTGAAATATCTTATTTATTTTTGTATATATAATACAAATCATATTAAGATTATTTTTATATATTATTATAAAATTAAAAAGGAAATAATATAATTTTGACATTTAAGTTTCAAAATATTTATAACAATTATCTAAAAATTTAAATATAGAAACCTTTTTAATTATATGTGGTAATGCGCGTGTTCATTTATATATTCGTAAACAATATATCTATGATTTCAATACACAACATTATTTTTAAATTATATAAACTTTATTTTACAAAAACGTCACACTCTAATTTTGAATATTTGAAAATATCAAATTTCAAAAACGGAATTTAAAAGGACTTCTAGATTTTTTTTTATTCTAACTTTAGAAAATTTTCAAATCAATGATATTTATTTCTTCAATTTTAAAACTAGAAAAACCAATGTAAAATCTGAAATTTTCAAGTTTCTTTTTATGTCATAAATTGACAAATCTATTTTATGTTTGAATTTAATTTTTATTTTATTCCAAATAATAATTGAAATGTAATTAATTAACACAAAAAATATCTACTAATAATTTCTAACACTTAATATAATAACTTCATTTCTAATTTGTTTATAAATTTAACTCAACAAAATATTTTATTGATCAATAATCCATATTTTTATTTTTAAACAATTACAATAAATATATTTATATATCTAATTCAAATATAATTTTATTTACCCTATTAAATATTAAAAATTAAAATTAAAGTCATTAATAAAAATTAAAAATATTAAATTCCTTTCTCACGTTTTCTATCACTGTTTCATTATTTTTTAATGTTTTATTTTTCTTTTCTGTTTCTATGTACATGAATATCCAATAATTTGAAATTATTTGTCGATGGAAATGTCTTACACTGGCCAGGAGAGGGGATGAACTTTGCTGGTCAGTATAAACATTTTTATCTAAAATAATTTTTAAGTCATTTGTAAAAAAAAAATATAAATATAAACATCTTTAACGTTTCACAAATTAATCGACAAAATACGTATTCCATGATTCCAATAATATTTTTTTCACAATAAATTTTATACAACGAAGAAATACTTCAATTGGTATTCATTATGTTTCTACCTACAACTCTTATGTGTCTGATATTTATTAAATATTTATTTTTACTAAATAATTTAATATGATTTTTTTTCTTTTATAAATTTTAAACTGAAATATATATGAAAAAATCACTACACAAAAAAAAATGAACAAATGTATTACCACTGCTATATAAGTTTGAATTATAATATTTTTTAATGAATTATGTTTAATAATCGCACGCGATTAGAATAAAATATAAATCGCCCACAACACCAATCAACCCTGAAAAGTGTGCATCGTGAAAAACTTCAAACTTTACAAATATTGAATGAAACGGAAAATGCACTTTTTTTTTTTAACGCAATTTTGCACGAGTGCAACTTTAACAATGCCCGCCCATAACAAACTCCTTTGTTCAAGGGAAAAAATACACGTAAAGGATGAGTGCCTTTTATCGTTATTCATTTTGTCTAGGCTCGGAGACAAAGCGAATCCAAAAGTTGAAATTAAAAAGCGTCCCCATTCCGCCAACAATCACCCCATTCCGAAAAGCCTGACATGAAACGATATCGACTTAATATCGGCGATTACTGTCAAAAGAGGCCAACGACGTGGCTTAAATCAAAGGCTTTTATCACTCTGGTAGATAATACCTTTGTACATGCATAACATTACATATATATATATATATATATATATATATATACATATTATATTCGAGGGTTTTGCAGAAAGCCATCGTAATGCATTCGGGCGCTAATGGCGCAAGTTTGCACCGCGAGCGCGAGAGTTTAAAACGTAATTTGCGCCCGTACACCGACGTTTACAAATTGCCGGTCTCTTTGTGAAAGACGCTTTCAGCTTCAAGAGTGTTTAACGCGATTTCCATCTTCAGGTATGCACCGCAAATCCCTCGAAGCCGCCGAGCATCTGAAAGAGGACACCGCATCGTCGGATCGAGAAGATGCAGGCTCCAGGACAGACACCAGTGAAAGGGGTACTTCGACACCCACACCTCAACAATCTTCTTCTCATCCGCATGTAAGAAATAAAACTATTTCTATTATTTACCCTTTTCAAGATCAAATCTTTTATTTTAATTTTAATATATATTATTATTTTTGGATAAACAATCAGAAATTTTCTTCTTAGACACCAACTAGCTCATCCCAATCACAACAACATCAACAATCGCCAGTTCCTCAACAGCAACAGCAACAGCAGCAGCAGCAACAACAACAACAACAGCATCAAACGGTTCAACAGGGAAGATCTTCCAGTCCAGAAGCAGTCAAGGACATTCCTCATTATGTTGAAGATCCAGAAGCTTTCAGAAACAATTCAATTGCTTGTCTGAGGGCAAAAGCACAAGAACACCAAGCTAGAATATTAGGTTCTGGACTTTTATTACAGGTAATAATTACAAAAAATTCTTTATTTCCTGTATAACACTTAATTAAAAGTATATATTTTATTTTTGATTCTATAAATTATTTGATTTTTTCCAAAAATAATTTTATATAATAAAACTGATTTAATGTTTCAATTTATAAAGATTCTAAATGAATACTATTTTATTTTATTACTTTCGCAGCAAGTGAGAACCTTGGCAAATTTGCAATCTTCCGGTATCAGTCCACCTGGGGGCATGTGCGACGCAAATGCCAATAGTCTCCACCATCACATGGTAAGTCATCACGAGGCGATCCTCAACAGTCACAGAGAAGCAATGGCCAACTTAACCTCGAGCCATAGGGAAGCTCTGGCAGGATTAACCTCAGCGCACAGAGATTCGCTTGTAGGACTTGGAAACGGACATAGGGAATCGCTAGTGGGTCTTAGCAGAAGCCAAGAGTCGCTTTCCATCAGCGACGATAGTCACATCGAGGTAGGAGTCGACAGCACCATGCAATCGTCATCGGAAATGTTCTGACAACCAGCTAAAGCTGAATCGCCGGATGTCGTAACATAAAATGGTTCATCTTCATAGAATTCTTTTATTAAGATGTTCGCAATTTTTATTTTAAAATATATATTGCAATGACCTAACATTAAGTACATCGATTTATCCTATATCTAAATTTACTTTTATAGGATTTACATGATATAAGCACTCTTTTCTTAACATGATCGATCTTGATCTTGAGATTCAAATATCTCAAGATCTAAATTCCATAACCAAAGATCATATTTTACACATAAATCGAGTATTATCTGTGAAGGCATTGTCTAATAAAATGAAGCATTAAGATAAAAACCTGTATAATATTTCAACATCAATCACTATCAGTGACTCTTAGCCTTTTTTTATAGTCAGATATTTACAACGAAATTTCATCTATATTTCGATACTCGTTTTTACAACCATTATTTTTTATTATTCTAATTTATACGATAATTATTACTGATATTACAATGTTTTTTTCTAATATAAATATTCTTGATGCTTCACTTATGTGTATACTATTACAATGTCATGAACCTGATATTGTTACCTATTAATCAAACGTAGAAAATTAAAGACTTAATCTGTATACTGAAATTTCTTTATAGATTATATTTTATAATTTCCTCATAAATCAATATGAGAATAAAAATTGAGGCGTTGAAATATAAAATGCATACTTATCTATAATATATTTGTAATTCTTGATGTATTGTCGTTTCATATTACCAAAAAAAAAAAACTGATTTTTTCATCATTCTGACGCCAGTTATAAAATCTTAAACTTTTTAATTTACCTAATTCATATATATTTATACTTCATTTATAAAATTATGTAAACGTATATATATTGATCTATCACCCATAACATATAAAAAATATATAATTCTTTTCACGCCTCTATATTTTTTGTTTTACAATTGATTATTTTTCAATTGAAAATATTCATCTTAACTAAATCCGTTTACAAACCGTAGATATATGCTATTGTACTATAATAAATAAATACTGTATAACAGAAAATAAACCTCAAATCTACGACACGTGACGGGCCTAAATCTATGAAATGAAGACTCTCGCTTAAACAAACCCATCAATAACGGCTACTTCGTATACTTAATATGTTCATCATTTAATTGAGAATAACGTGTATAAAGTATGTATAAAATGACTAAACTTTTACGATGAGTACGCTGAATTTACTTTTTATAATGTAATAAAAATGTACTTAAAAAAAAACAACAGTATACCATTTAAAAATGAATGAAGCATTGTATGTACTTAAAAAAAAAATGCAAATTGATATTTTTCAATCGTTGAACATTCCAATCGATGAACGATTTATGAACGCATATTATAAGAAGTTCCTGTTTTCGTTTTTTTCATATACGAATATAATTGTAGTATCAAAAAATAATAAAAATCCTACTATTTAGTCATAGTTAAAATAATTAAGATCGAGGACACGCGAAAACGTCAAAAGATGGCGCTCGCGTGTATGTGAGTGTAAATAAATATAATATAATATTTTATAATCATAGTGCAGGTTGAATATTCGTTATCCAATCAAAAATCGCGGACACACGCACGCACGCTCATCTTTTATTTAAGTAATAATATACCTATTATACAAATGATGAGTTTGTGATATTTTTTTATATATACAAAACATTTTATATATAAATTTTTGGTAGCTCTTTTTTAAAATAAATATATATAAAATTAATATTAATTCGGATTTTTATTTGAATTTTACAATGATCTATCATATTATTTTGAATAACAGTCATTTTTATTATCATTTAAATATTTAATATATAAAATAATTTTTGGCGAATACAAAATGTTCCGAGATTCAAACTAAAAATCACTTTTTCACACGAAAATATATTAATAGAATATTTCTATAGAAATAAATAATTAAAATTTGAACATGATTCAATCTTTTCAATATATATATTCAACACGCGAATCTTGTTTTTGACGCGATTATAAAAGTTAAATTATAATTCGATCGTGTGTCCCCGATCTGATATGTACTATAAATATAAATCAAAATATAAATAAATAAACATCGAAGCTTTTCAATGAATGAATAAAAAAAAAATCAACAATTCCTTTGACGATGAATAAAAATGAATAATGTGCGAAAGTATAGCAAAAAAAAGATAAATAATTAAAAAACATGAATTTATAGCCTATATATTATAATTTTTGATATTTAGACTATGAAATGTGAAATGAGTCATTATAACGATTGAATTGATGAATGTATAAAATAATTTTGCATGCGATCATATATTTGTAAATATTATTATTATTATTATTATATATATATTATTAATATAAAAATAAAAGAATAAAAAATATATTTATGATTAGTGATGTATTTTCATCATCATAGTGTTTAGTGACATTTTTTTTGTGAAAATGAATAAAATACATAGTTTTAAATCTAGTGACTAATTGAACTATTAACTTATTAAGTATTTGCATAATAAATATTATAAATATATACATATATATATATATATATATATATATATATAAATTAAAATGAAAATAAATTGTATTTGAAAAAAAAAAGAATTCAATAAGTGCAATATATAACGATGAGTGGTGTTTTTAAGTGATTATGTATGTATGTTTGTATGTATGTATCGTTTAACGGCAATTTTTCCGATATTTTTCAGAAAATACATATTGGAATAGATTATGGTCATAATTTTGAATGGGACGAATTTGATGAAAAACTTTCAATATACCGCTCTATTAGAATGAAAAAAACGCGCGAGCTTATAAAATAATGTGCATTTTTTTTATTTCATACGCGAATAAAACTATTTTTTTACATCAAATTAAACCTTTTGCCGAGAGATTGTATTATTTCATATGTGAAAATTGACTTTTTATACTTCAAATACAACTATTATCGTTGAATTTATCGTTTTGTTTTTCGCAAATTTAACATTTAAATTTTAAACCATGTATTTAATGAATAAAAAATTGAATTTAAAATATAAAAAGTGATAAAATTGATTAGTAAAAAGGTTTAATTTGAAATAAACAAGATTTCCTTGTCGTTTTTAAATACTGTGACTAAAATAAATAAAAACTATTTTATTTGCACTAGCGACCCGTATTTTATCTATCAATTAAATCAATATATTCTAAATAGCATATTTTTCAAATAATTTTAATTTAATAAATAATTTCAAAAAAGTTTTTATAATCAAAACTTTTGATTGCAAAATTTTATTATCACATTTTTATACAAAAACATTATAAATATTGTAATAACTTATTTAATTCAAATAATAGTCAATATTTCAACGTGTAAATAAAAATATATAAATATGAAATAATATTATATATACTATATAAGATTTTCGCAATGCACATCATTTTTTTAAGCTCGTGTTTTCTCAGATATAACCATAAAAAATATTCCAAATTGCAATACGCGATGATGAAATAAAAAAATATAAAATATATTATTACTGCAAGGAGCTCATTGTGTAAATAAATACAAGAATAAATAAATAAATACGATGAAAAAATACAACTATTGACAAATTTCACACAACGACTTAATTTTAAAAGTATCAATCGCATGGCGTTTTAAAAAAAATGATACAAATATTTTTTTTCAATTTTTTTTAAATTTAATTTCAAATGAATAAGAAATGTATAAATATGCGTATATTTCAAATGTTTTTTATTTATTTTCGATTGATGTATTTTTACCCCCCTTTACTTCAGCTTACCGTTTATTCTGTGAAACATTGAAAATAAATAAATAAAATGATCTATGTAAACGGCGATAAATGTATGTTAAACAGATAGTTTTAATTATGTAACAAAAATATTTGAAAAATTAAAATATAAAGTATTTACAGAAAAAAAAAATGTTGTCTTTCATTGTGTAAATAGAAGAATTTGATAACGATTTCCAAAAATATCCTAATTGAAATATATATGTATTCATATTCACCACGAATGAATCGCTTAAAAGACAAAATTTAAATAACTTCTATTTGTGCTAATAAACTTTTTTCTAATTATATTTGCTTGAAAAATCTTTCCTAAAAATTATAACCAATACTTTATTTTTGTATAAATTTAAAATTTGAAATATGAAAATATATAAACATATATAATTTAATAAAAAAAAACAAAGTTATGGTTATAAATTACTACTTTATATCTAAAGATTAAAAAACAACCCTTGAATTAAAATTATTACTATTAGTATTTCTTTGATTTATTATTTCTGTATGTAAAATAATGATATAACATAAAATTAATGTCTCGATTTTATAACAAAAAACCAAGAAAATAAATTTGCATTCAAATGATTTTAAATTTGAATTTTTCTTTCAAAAATGAGTTCAAATCATAGTATCTTCTTGATATTAATAATATTTAAAAACTCAAAAGACAGACCCCTAATCTTTATAGGCTACGGATATTACGGAAATAGTCCTGCAATCCTGCAATAATAACTAAATATAACTACAAATTAAAATACAACTGTATATAAATGATCCAAAAAAAAATCATTACATCTATTTAAAAAAAAAATACATTACCTATATAATTATTATCGACATATTTAAAATGCATATTAATTATGAAGCACATTTTTTGATTCTGATTTCATTCAAAATTCACAAACAGACATTTCTAGAATACTGACGACGTTTAAAATAACAATTTAAATATTCGACTATATAAAGATTATATTATTTTATTATACGAACATAAAACGACGAAAAGTTTGCCGCCTCTGAAAAATCTATCCGTCATAGCGTGCACAATTTGTGTGCACAGCGTGTTCGAAAAATTCGTCCATTTTAAATTCATCAATAAAATATATTTTTAAATATCTACGATGTATTAATGGTAACGCACATTTTCATATTTCTACAATATGAAAAAAATAATAATAATCTAATTTCAATTTATTAAATTTATATAGATAGAAATGGATATAATTTTATTTTTTCAGACACATACTGTGTACATTTTCAGAGGTTACTTTTTTTTTTTAATCTTCGATTTCGACCTTCGCCGAATACATTTTTCTGACGTCCACATATAAATCATTGCATTTCCATCTTATTATGCGGTCGTCTGTATTCATTTATTCAACGATGAACGGTCTTCTGTTTTTTTTTTCATTCTTTCATGTTTTTCAGCATTAAATGGTAATTTCAGTCGGTGCCGATGAAGTCGAAATACTCATCGACGATAAATGGAAAATCGTTTTCAGCGAAAACAACCTTTTACATATTTCACGCCGCGTATTTTTCACCATATAATATCGAATATCAACGAACACACACGAATATAAATATTTTTTATTAAAATATATTATTAGAAATTTATGCGACTGAAACCACTTTATATCATCAACATATATGTTTAAATGATATATTGATAAACGTCCTCAATTTGTAAGTTATGTCCTTCTAAATGTCCTCCTTCTTGTTTTTTTCTTTTTTTTTTTTGGAGTCGTCTGAGTTTTAACGACCTCAAAATCTGGTCATTTTGTGTATAATATTATAACATATCACTGTTCAAACGAATAATTTTTTTTTAATGAAATTTCATTTTATCCTTTTTTACATTATAAGTAAATTGGTCACCTTAATTTGAATATAATGTATAATTTTAATAACAATTATGAAAAAAATCATTTTATATTTTCTTTTTGATACTAAAATAAACTTGTATTACCAAAACAAAACATTGTATATTGCCAGTAACATATAGAAACTATTGTTTAATAATTATATAAGAATTGAAATGTTTAAAAATAATATGAAAGGAGTATATATATATGAGAAATAAAAGTGTAAAAAGTATGGTTTTAAAATATTTAATGAAATTAAATATATATATATATAATATATAAATTTTATAATGTAGTTTTACACAAATATCTACTAAATCGTAAAAATATTTACAAAAATACAAAAGCCAAACATACCAATATATAAAATTATCAAAATGTTGTATGGTACATAAAATTCGATTCGGACACCGTTATTTTTATTTAATCTTTTTTTTTATTTTTTGATAGAAAATTTGTGCATAAGTATTATGGAAAATTAACATAATCAGTCAATTCTTACGCTGACTTATTTTATAATAGTTTATAATATATATTTTTTTAAGTGATTCGAAAACACGTTTAACATTAAATGTACTTCTTATTCGTGACTAAACGGTGACAATTTCAAAAAAAAATTAAAATAAAATAAAAATACAAGCAATGTGCGCCCCCCCCCCCCCCGACTTTGAAGATATTAATTTCAAAAATAGGCCACTCGACTAAAATAAGTTTGACAAACACTGGTGTAAGTCGAAATACTATTGAAAAACATTACGAAAATGATTACAAGTTCTTTTTATTTAATTAATAAATTTTAATTAAAATAAATGATAATTCCATTTTCGAAATTAATAAAATGATCAAATATGAATTTCAAAGCAAATATCAAAATTTATTTTCGCTTTCGTTTTACAAACACTGACTAGTTATTTTATTTAAAAAAGTTCGATTTCGTTTTTTCCTACCAATTCGCATAATCCAGAGGTACGTAACAATTTTTTCATCGATCAAATTTAATATTGATTATAATTAAATAATTATTATATTAAACGAAGTACAAATAAAATCATTGTTTTTCATATATTTAAATAGTATCAATATAAAATAATCGTTCTAAATTATACGTACCCCTGATATATTTAATTTTAATTTTTTATTATCTCGCAAATCCATTCAGTCATACCATCATTATATTATGTAATATATAAAAAAATGAAATTAAAAAAAATAAAATAGAAAATGTTATCTAAAAATCTATAGAAAAATCTAACGATCAATATATCAAATATTGCATGCGTACCATATTTGATTATTAAATATCTCATAAATTCAATTTCATAAAATTTTTCTTTCTTTCCTTCTCTATCATTCTCGTCACCTTTCTTTCTTCTTCGACTCTCTATTTTTAGTATCGACTGAAAATTTTTATTTAGAGTATCTAGATTTTCACTACATATTTTTTTCCGATTACACATCACATTTAAGTATTACTTTAATATCGCTCCAAATTGCTTATATGACGAGATATATAATATTTAAATTAATTTATATTTTGTTTTCTAAAATTTTTAATAATTTCACAACATGTAATAAGGGATTATAATTTTGAAATATTATACTTTTATCAAGTTAATCATTCTTCTAGATCAAAGGTCGACTAACTAACAAACAAATTAATCATTTTAATGAAATCAATTGACTTTTATGATTTTTATGAACCAATGATATTTTTTTTATCTTCAATCCCATAATGTAATACAATTAATATTTTTAAATCTCGAATCTATAATCGTTCTGAAAATAATAAAAAAAGTATTTTTGATAATAGAAAATAAATTTTAATTTTCTAATAATAAATTACTATCTACATTTTTAGAAGATATTTTAAATATTTCCGAGACTAATGAAAATTAAATGTTGAGAAAATAAACTGGCATTTAAAATAAATGATTAATGAGCTTACTGAATATTTAAAAATTACTTACAAATCTATTTCATAAGAAGGTTTGAATATTACTGATATATTCATATTTCAAATATTAAAATTTGTCAATAATCTCTCAAACTGTTCAACACCATTTATCAATATAAAAGTTTGTCGACCCCTGTACTAGATAAAGGAACAGTATTTAGAATTAATTATATATTCCAATAGGATCAAATATATGATAATTAAATTCACGAAATTGATTTAGATTAATACAAATAATAATAATAATAATAGAAAATCATTAAAAACTTTTTTTATATATAATATATAATACATTCATTATGATGTTATTACTTAAATTGGTCTCAACTTCAATTTCAATTCTAATTGCTTGTAATTAATTTTACATTCAATTAAATATATAATAAACGAAAAATAAAATGATGAATATTATTTATACATTACTTTTCAAAAGAGTTTCAATTATTTTTTAAGTATTAAAATAATAATAATAATAATGAATTTAACTTTATATATATATATATATATATATATATATATATATATATATTCAATATTTTTCATCAATGTTATAAAATATACAAATATGTATATTTAATTCGAAATATTAATAATAAACCGTTATAAATGTAAGCGCAATGATTAATTTGCTAATTATTCGCAATTATAAAATATTACAATATATTAATGAATCACCATTAAAATATACATGTTAGTGACAATTCTTTACTACGGATGCAAAAAAATTTCGAATCGTTAAAAAAATCAAATCAATCAAGCGATTTACTTACAAAATATATGCTTTTAATACATAAATATATACACACAATAAATTACAATGCAACAGTGTTCGAATTTAAAACATTTAGAATATAATAATTATTATAATATACACGCATTTCAATTACTTATATATTTGAGAATAAATGATTTCATGTTAAATATGATAATGATAGCGAATATTTTAAAAAACTGTTTTTCAGTGACGTAACTAGTTTTTTCTTTTACTCTTTTTCATGAAGATAAAAAATTAAAATTGTAAATCTCATTTCAAAATTAATATTTACTGAAAAACTTGAACTAAATACATGAAAATTAATTCTTCATACACGATAATTAAAGACACTTATAATTTTCCAAAAAAAATGAACTCAAAACTTTCCACAATATAACTATATCATAAATATAGAATCAAGTAATAAATTCATATTATTTTTGATTATTACTAATATTTTGATCTTTGTTTATAATAATTAGAAATTTATAAATTGTGTTATTTAATTGATATTTTGAACTTAATACGAATTTGTTTTTAGAAAATAATGTAAAGAAAAACTTCAAAACTAAAAATTTTAACAAAATTACATTTAAAATAGTGAAAATCATGAAATATCCGATATATATTCCACAATTGTAGATTACAAGTAATCGAATGAACAATCCAAATATAAAGAAATTTTGAAATTTAAAGAAATTCTTTAAATTTTGTAAATAAAAATGATAGCATAAATCCTAGTTGCGCCACTGATATTAATCAATATAACATTTTTAATATGCTGAGAAAAAAATTAATATCATTATTTTATACGTTACTTATTTGTTAAATATAAAACTTTTAAAAACTACCGGTAATCGATTCACATATGCAGTTAAAAATTTTATATTACTTTCACATAAAAGCCAGAAAACAAAATTAACGTTTTATAATTTTTATTACATATATATTATATATTAAAAATATCTAATATATAAGCATCTAATGATAAAACATGGCAATAAATTTACAACATATATTAATTGAAATAATACATACATACATACAACTATGAAATAATGCAATATAAACATCTACAACTTCAATTATTTAAACAGAAAATGATCAATAAAAAAAATTGAGTCCACACACTGGATAAATATTTTTTTTATTAATTTTCCTATATATATTTTAAATTAAATATATTTAGGAACGTTCGTTTTTATCGATTCAATTCCCAGTACACAATTCTCATTGTAAACATTAGTACATATGAAGGAATAATTTGTATGTGTATGTAAATAAATACATCACACATATATTTAGATATATTTTAGTCAATTTGGAAAAAAAACATTTCCTATTTATTTTTAGTTTTTTATTATACATATTTAATATATAAAGAGTTTAATTATATATGACTTTGTCTTAAAATATGTTTAAAATGTATCACATACATTTATAAATGAAAAATCAGTATCACCTTCGTTCATTGTTAACTTTTTTTTTTTTATTACAAGGCGTTGGTTTTTCATACACGCCAATTATTTTCATACACAATGAACTTTAAAGAAAATATGTATGCAATTACAATATCAGATCAAATCCAATATCCACAGTATTTATTGTTATAATTCCATATATGCAAAATTATAAAATGTTATCAGCAGTATTTGAATGAAAGAAAAAATGATGAATAAAAATAATGAGTATTCAACTGGCTTCGTTCGTTGATGATCTAATTTTTGCCACCGACTTGAGCTCTTTCTCTAGAATCTTCGCGACATATTACTCTTGGAGGAGAATCACGACCAGCTTTTTGACTCATCTTTGAACCTTTGCGGGCACGTTTAAATTTTGCCATGTCTTCGCCGAAGACATCTCCGGTTCTGAGGGCCGATATCAGATCGTCGAATTCACCTTTGGCCTGACCGTTAGTTTGTATGTTGTCGTGGATAACGTCTCCATTTACATGATTCGCTTGTCCATTAGAATGATTAGATTTTGATAGACCCAAAGATTTGGAGACTGAAGATAGTAGACTAGACGCCTGTTTTCTTTCCATTGTTCGTTTCTTTAACTGAAATATAATAAGATTTATTTTTATGTAATACAATCAAAATACATTTCATTAATAATAAACAGTAATAAAAAGATATGGAACAAAATATTTAAATCTTTATTTTGTTCAAAGAATGTACCTCTTGTTCTTGCTTCATTCTCTTTTCGTCTTCTTCTTGACGTCTTCTAGTTGCAATATTCTCAGCTCTAGCTTCAGTGAGAGCTGTTAAGAAGGCTTCTAAAGCGCCAAAGAATTCTTCAGGTTGAGCTGTTGCAGCATCTTCACCAAACAGGCGCACAGCACCTTCAAATCGTGATTTCATATCCTAAAAATAAATACATGCAAGTGAATACAATTAGTAAATTGTAAACAATAATCTAACATATTTTTATGTATCAGACATACCTGGAACTGATCTTCGAGTTCTGTAAATTTACAATTAGCATGACTATAAAATTCTTCCATTACTGGTAAGAAACGATCAGGACCACTTGGAGTACTCTGTTGTCTGTGATAATCCATTTCACGTCGAATATCTCCAAGACCTGTTCTCAATGTTGCCATATCTTTCTCCAATTGTGCTAAAGCGACTTTAGAAGCTTCACGAACATGAGGTAAATCTTCTTCAATCAATAGAACATCTTTGAACTACGAGTTATAATCCTTATTAGCTACTAATATATAAATAAATATACGTATAAATCAATTTAGTTTATTACCTTAGTTTCTAAGATTTGAACCAAATAATGAAGAAGTGTCATATTACGAGCTTGGCTCGATTTTGTATCGGCCAATCTATTCAATGAAGCCAGTCTGAAACCAGAAGCGTTTCCTCGAGCTCCCCTAAAATATGATAGGAAAATTGAATTTACATTTTATCTTTAATAATTAATATTCTATTGATCATTAAACTGACCTGTTCATATAATTGCCAAGTGCCAAGACAATTTCTAATAATCGGCGAAGTCGTCTCGATCGTTGTACTTGTCTTGATGCTCGAAGGACAGCAGCAGTTCGTGCTGCAGCTTCAGCTGAACTTCCACCCCATCTCTTCTTAAATAATAATGAACGTACTCTTTCACGATAATGAGGTATTCTGAAATGATAAAATATATCAATACATATTTGTTATGTTTCAATTAAAAAAAAAAATTGTGTATAAAAATTTGTTTAACTTTATTATTTAAAGTCAATTCTGCACCATTAACAACTTAAATTAAGTTTCTGTGAAATATATACTAACTATTAATATAATAAATTAAATAATCTAAAAATACATATTATTTTTAATTATTATTATTATATATATATATATATATATATATATATATATATATATATATATATATATATATATATATATATATATATATATATATATATATATATATATATATATATATATATATATATATATATATATATATATATATATATATATATATAATAAAATATGTAAAGTGTCATCTATTAATTTTTCAAAAAAATAATTAGTATAAAAGAACTTCAATAGATGCTCGATACCATTAAACTAAATAAATTGTTAACAATTTCAGTATATTTATTGGAAAGTAATGTTTCACAATAATAGTTTAAAAATATAATAAAAATCATTTATATATTTACTTGGATATCTCATAAAGGAAGCGATCAGCTCTTGCCAGATTTTCCAACTCATCTTGATGTTCTTCCAACAGTGCAGCTTCTTCAGCACTTGGAGTAAACTTCAAAAGTTGTTCTACCATATCTATTGGTAATTGTTCACCGCTGTCCATCGATAAAATAGCTCTAAAATTTAATTAATATAAAAATATTAAAATAATATTAAGATCATTGAATATTAATAGATTAAATAAAATTTATTTATAAGTGCCTGCATATTTCTTCATCAGTCATTTTCAATTTTGACAATAAAATAGTGCAATTTTGAGCTCTTCGACCATCGATTACGGATAATATTTTCGATCGACCTTTCGTTCCGAGTTGTCTTAAATCCTCAATCGATCCATCGTTCTGATCATGAAATAGTATCAATTAATAATACACAAAATTAAACAATCTTTTATGATTAATAAAATGAAAAATAATATACCGCAACTCCATTTTTCTGATAAGCGCAAAATATTTTATCGATTGCATCCAATTCCATTGTATCGTACAATTTAGTATCATCAAGTTCACACCAAATAGTACCGGGAAGTTTTGTATCAGGTAATTTACTCCAATTGAAACTTTTTAATGGATTGCTTGGCTGTGGAATGTTCTTTTTGACTTGTTCTTTGGGTGGTGGTGGCGGCATTGCTGGTGGAGGACAGAATGGAGCAACCGGTGGAGGTGGAGGTGCACAAGGTGGAGCCGGTGCTGGTGGTGGTGGAGGAGGTGGGAAGCACACGTCTGGAACAGGACTTTTCAAATTAATGGCTTTGGCATCATCAGGTAGACTTCCTTCGCTAACTAGTTTTTCAATTCTAGATCTTTCAGCTCTTTCTTGGGCAATTTGATGCTCCAATTGAGCAATACGATGTTCCGCTTGTCTCACTTTAGTGGTAGCATCAGCATGAGCTGAAGTTTCTCGCTCTAGACGTTCTTTTAGTCTGGCAGAAGATGTTTCCAAATCTTCTTTTTCTTGACTTCTAAGATCTAATTCGTGTTCTTTTCTAGCTAACTTTTCAGATATATCATTATTTTCTTTTTCTAATGTATCTGCTTTGGTTCTAGCCGCTACAAGTTCCTCTTCCTTCGCTAGAAGTTGAACGATTTCAGCGACGTTTATGCTTATTGGTGTTACATCAGGATCATTTATTTTGTTGCAGCTATGAATCGAATCGTTGCCTTTTTCGGACTGGTTAATAGAGAGAGTTGAAGATTTTTCATTAAGATTTTCTTGAGAACTGGTAGAATTTGCAGTATTAAGTGATGTCTGAAGAACAATTTGTTGAACTATTCTATCCAATAGCAACCAATGTTGAGCATGTGGATTATATTCCAATGGAAGAAGAAGACAATGCTCCAACAAAGATAGAAAATGTGGATAACCAGTTGTGTGACTTAGTTTTCGACGAATAATATCAAACATAGCAGTGGCACTTTTAGTATCAACGTGTTGCTTATCATATCTTCGAGCCAATTCTTTTTCATCTTCCGTTCGAACCATCTCGAAAAAGTCTATGTGTCTATCCAGCGTTTCATTCTCATGTTGACGAAGTTTATCGATTACTAAAAATAATAAAAAAATAAATAAATATGCAAATCGAGCAAACTTTTAACTAAGCCAAATAAATTCCTAACCTGGTTGAATTCCCAACATTAAAAATTCGTATCTCAAATGAAGTCTAAATTCCAGACTTTCCACACCGGGACCATAATTCAATACAGCATTTATGAAAGACATAATAGCAGTTTTAAGATTGACTTCATCTCTGTAAATACCAGTAGATTTATCCAAATCATTTATTATACTTTGGAAACGAGTTCTTTCAAATGCAAATTTTTGGTAATGTATCATGGCTTCTAATACCTAAAATCAGAGCATTTTAATATAATACAAACTACTAAAATATAAATAGAAATTTAGTTTTAAAAATAACATACTTTTTTATGGCCACCAGGAACTAAACAAACGGCTCCTAATATTTCCAATGCGGCAATTTTTGTTTTAATATTTTCCGTATTCAAAGATTGCGCTATTGTATTAATGCATGTCGGGTGCGATAATACATGTGCTCGACCGTTCTAAAATATAAAAATATATTTTAAATCACATTTCATATATATATATAATAATTAATTGAATATTAATAACTTACAGAATTATTCATTAAGGCTTTTAAGCAACCAATAAGACTTGTATGTAGTGCAGTCTGTGCTGTGTTATAGTCCAATTTTTCTAAAACATCCAATATAGCTGGTAAACCATCTAAATCAATGAATTGAATTACAAAACTATGTGCTGAGGTTCTTAAGGCTGTTTTTAATCCATCTGTTTGTGATACTCTTTGATGTAGTTCTTCCTCAGGAACTGTTTTGAATGCTTCCAAAACCTAAAAGATTTTTATTTTTAATTTTGACCCACTTTGATGTTAAAATAATGTATCATATGTAAAAATATAAACTTACATTAAAAATCTGTCGAAGAATAAGCACATAGTCATCCGGTACACGAGGAGCCTCTTGTCCCGGAGCCAGAGGTCCAGCTGGTCTTCTGCTGCAATAAATTTGCCATTTTTTGGTAGCCGGCAAACTTAACATTGCAGTTTTGTTTGGTTCGGTGAGATCGAGTTCCTCCTACGAAAATAAAAATAAAAATATGGACTTGATATCACGAAATTAATGAAACACATAAATCTAAGATCATATACACATAAATAATAGTTCTAGAAAGTGACTCTCGATATATAATATATAGTATATACATACATTCATATATATATATTAGAAAAAAGATGTAATAGATCATCTCTCATTTCGAAATAGTGATCTTTCTTCCTATACAAAGACCTTGAAGTTGCGAGAAAGATACTCAATTAGCATCAATCATCCTCCAGCACACCAGGAACGACCGATTCCTAATCTGTTTTATGATTGTGCCATAGCACGTTCAGTGCAGTATTATTAGTAACCAGAATAATATAATATAAATTATGCCCTAAACTGATGGCACGAGTTGATATTAGGGCGTGTCGTAAGTAAAAGAAAAGGTGAGTATAATCGGTCATAAAAGTTCCTTAACATTTTTTTTTAAGTAGCTATATAAGTATAAATATTTCAAAACAGCGACTCTCAACATTAGGTAAATAGTTATTTTTAAAACTACAATATAACTACGATTAATACTCTAATTTTGTTAAATTTATTAAAAAATATATTTAATTTATATGATCCCCACTTTTTCATTTTCTTCCATTGAGCGCATTTTTTGCTATTTGCATTTTTTTAATATTTTTTTATAGAAGGCTTTATTTAATAAATAAAATTTTATTTCTTTTTTTATATATCAATATTTTCGTAACTTTTTACCACCTATTTTAAAATTTTAAATATCTATCTAAATTTCTAATGAAATTTTCTATTTCCTAAAGTTTTTTATACTCCTCCTACAAAAGATTACATCATTTTCACTATTTATATATAATATAATATATTCACCACTTTGAAAAACGCTGATCAAAACTATAATATCAATTTTTTTTAATCTAAATTGCATTAAAAATTGATAATAAATCATTAATAACATCACCAATCTCCTTAGAAAGTATAACATTTACCATAAACATGTACTAAATTAAAGCAAGAAAAAAAGTTGAAAACTGTTCTACAATGCTAATAATATACTGAATTCCTTTAAGCCCATAACTTTTATATGGACATAAAAGTCCTTTCACTATCACTTAGAAGATATATGATAGCATGATCATTTGAATTGAAAAAAGGTGTCTTAAAACCACTTTTCCATCGCAGATTTAGATCCGATCGGTCTGACCTGATGATGATCTCATCGAAACCGCTGGTCCTTATTATACTCCTCTTTGTTTTCTACTCGGAAAAGTAAAAGTGCAATCAATTTCTTGGATTAACATGGTTGTCTCGCCAATTCAAACGTTGACATGCAATATTTCTAGTGTCATGATTGAAAAAAACAAACCAATTCATTGGACATATCTCGATTCAGATCAGCATAACTGTTTTTGTCGCATGTCAAAAAATCACAGCGTTAAAATATCTAACCAAACAAAGGTGTGGTCCAAATTTGAATGCTCCAAACATAACATTAGACGGAAGATTTCTTTCGTTGGAATGCAAATTGTTCAGTTTATCTGATAAAAATTAAAACAACTCCGTAGCTACTACGATATGAGATCAAAAATATTGTTCCTATAATCTTCCTATCATATATCTTCGAATGTTCAATTCTTTTGATAAGGTAATAAGTAACAACAGTTAGCTGAAAAATGTTTCAACTATAATTCCATGCATTGTATTTAAACTAGATCAACAGATAATAGTCTTAGTGGAAATCCATTATCATTATTTTGATCTATTTATTACTTAGTTGTCTGACTCAAAGGTGCAATTATCATTATAATATATATATATATATATATATATATATATATATATATATATATATATAAACGTGAAATGCCGCACACTTTTTTTCCTTCAAATGCTATTTTATTTTTACAATTCATTAATTATTAAACAATTTTCATAATTTAAAATATGCATTGTTAATATACCGATGTTATGATATATTTTCATGTAAAATATTTCGAAATTGAAGTAAAATCGAATTTTAATTCAATTCTGACTGCGGGCCCTTTAAGAAAGAGACAAGAATTTTTCAAAAGTATTATTTTTATACTATAAATCAAAACATTTTATCATCATTTTCAATTAACTTTAATATTTTTCCATAATCATCATTTAAATCAAAAGTAGCAAATCTTTTTACTCGTAAAGGACACTTTTCAGTAATGGTCTTTCATGGAGGCCACATGAAGCAGACTACTGAATAGGCTGTTGTCATTAATACCAAAATTTAACAGTTAACTTTGAACAGTTGTCAATTTTCCAATCTTCTAAAATAAAAATATTAATGTTAGAAAAATATTTACCACCAATTCTGCGAATTTGGCATCCAGTTCATCTTGAGGCGGCATCGGTAACGTTGGTGTGACCGGTTGAAGAGACAAAGTGCCCGCATGATCGACCACGCAGTATGTGATCTCCGGTGGTTCATCATTCTAAAAAGATTAAAAAAAACTGTTTGTAAAATATAAAAATCGACTTCTTCATCAAAGTATATTTAAATACAAAATATTATATTCCAATGTATCTAATAATATGTTAAGAAAACAATCTGAAAATTAAAAACAAACTTTATATTTTAATCCCAAACTATTGAAGCCATATATGTGATGATGAAATAAATATATCTATAAGCATTCTAAATGGATTTAGCAGTTGTCGCTAAATTGCTGTCGATGAATTCCAATAAAAATTAGTTTAAATTGAACGAGTCATGAAAAAAAACCGGTACAACATTCTGACAAACCTTTCATGTGAACGTTTAATGAATTTGACTTTCGCATATTCTGCAGACTCGCAAATCAAATCCGCACAATTATTTTGCCCTTTTTAATGTGACTAATAAATTTTCATACAGTTCGTTAAGGTCGAAATTTAATGCAAATAAAAAGAATTCACCATCGTGAAACGCTGCGATAATTTCAAATAACGATTTGTCGTCATTCGTTAAGAACAATAAATATAATTTATTGTGATGAATATAATATAAATTATTTTGAAATTTTATCTCGTATTTTATAAATAAAAATTTAATTGTTGTGTGATAATCGAGAGTAATTAAAATAATATCATGTGACAAATATGGTCATTAAATATTTAATATAAATATAAATTAAAATGTAGAATAATTTATGAAGTATTAAAATTTGGAAATATTTATATAAAAATCTCAATATAATTGTCTACTTCATATCTTCGGATGCTTCGATCTAGACTAAGGGTAGAGAACCTTTTTTCTTGTAAATGCAACTTTTCAGCAATGGCCTTTCATAGAGGCTGCGTTAAAAAAAATGTGTGAAATCAAATAAATGAAAAATCGAAAATATTCAGACATTTAAACTTAGTTGAGTTTAGTTAAGTAAAAATATTAACTGACTAACGAAAGCTCCCTTCGCAAAACGACAAAATGCCTCAAATTATATATCAAAATATATACATTTCATATATAAAACACCAAAAAACACGTCAAAAAGGCCACGTGAGGTCTTAAGGCCATATTCCCCGTCCATTATCTAGACAAAGACAAAGAAAAAAATCTCAATTTCCATCGATATTAGTTCTTTTCAGCGACGTTATTGGATCTTTTGTAAACTTTTTAACTATTTGAACCACTTTTATATGATTAAAAAAAAACAGTATCGATGACTCATCCGCCCAAATGCAATTCAAGAGAGAAAAAATTTGGCAACTTCACGTAGAAAGTGTTAGCAAAAGACGGACACAAATAACTGGAATATCAGCCAGAAGGCTTAACCGACTATATAAATGTGTATAGATAGACGTTAGTCGATTCGCCGTTATCTCCACAAAAATTTAGATTGCCTCGTATACGAAACAAGATTAGAAACATAGGAGCAAAAAAAAAGTGACAACAACGCATAAAAATAAGCTCATACAAAACGAAAGTAAAATCGAAAACATCGAGATGATAAACGATTTTGGATCGGTATGACATCACGGATAATTTTCAATGTGGAGAAATGTGGTCTGATCGCATTCTTCGAGAGCTGGCGAAAAGCAGTCAACACCTCGAAGCACCTTTTAGCATAGTAATTTGATGGGAAAAAACGATTGTTCCAATTTTATATATGGTCAATTGTATGCATAGTCAAAGTGCAATGTATCTTCGAAAAGTGTAAAAGGAAAACATCGTGAAGAATGAATTCTTCAAGACGATTATCACTATTTGAAAGATAAAATAAAACATATGGAAGAAAAAGATGATCATAACGCATGGTATTTAATTTCGAGATGACAGCTAAAAACTCACAACAGTAAGTCGTAAATTTAAACCCATATATTATAATATAAAAAGGACCTGATGTCCTTCCATAAACAAAAGTTTTAAACCCGGTGACTCTACTGTATGAAGATGAAAAAAAGGATTATTATTTCGCAGATTCATTTTACTTTTTTCCTATTATAAATTTATTACAATACAATATATTTTTTTTTAATTACAATTATTTAATTTCTAAAATAATTAAATACGATGATCGAATTCAGTAAATATACAATCATTAGGCAGATTTCATCAAATTGATCTTCAATTGAAGATAAGCATGATTTATATTCATATTCAGACATTCGCCCTCGACATAAGTCAATTTCATCAACTAACCAGTTTTTATTAGCAACAAAGCAATGATTCTATTATTCCGATTAATATTGTCTGAATCAATTTAAAATGAAAATATTTTTACGACGCAATATAATTATAATTTACGCAAAAAAATATAACAAGACGTCGGTTCAAAGTGAAAAAAACAGACAAAAGTTTTTTCAGTTACCCAAAAAAAAAATGTGAATGCATTTACATAACTTCGTCGTGAAAATTACATTTTTCTTTCGTAAAACTTGGAATTTTCTTGCAAAATTAACAATGCAAATTCTGTAGACGAAAAGCAGAAAATTTTGATGTAAAATTTAATAAAGTATATTCGTTTTATTTGAACTGGATTTTTTTTATTAAATATCAGCTAAGATATGGAAAAAATTCGCAAGTATCAATACATTCAAAACACTTGCAATTTTTTAAGATTAAATAGTAAAATACTGAAAAGTAAACGTTGAATATCATACGATTTTAAGGTTAATCGCCCACAAGATCGGTATGCGTTTGAAGAGTAAAAGGCAAAAATATATAGATTCAATATTGCCACATTATTATTGCGGCCCTTCGGCAAATCTACACATTCGCAATGTCCTTTCACCGCACTTATATCTCATAAATGCAATATATGAACGCATAATGCAGCAATTAAATTGTGAAAGTCTCAATACGTTAAATGTGTGTGTGTCCATTTTAGAATATTTTATATGAAAACGAGACGATAAATTAGTCGAAAGTGTCATTAAAAGTTATATTATATATGTTCTTATATGAAACTTTATTGCCCAATAATGAATGTTGCTGATAAATTGAACCTTGAAATCAGTGTTAATAGTTATAATATAATATTATAATATTTTAATGGCGGACGATGCGATTTTCTTAATGCCTGAAAAAAACTAAAAAGAAAACCTGAATAGATCTTTTTAGAAAATAAATGATATTAGAAAGGTTATATTTTGAAAATATAAAAAGGTTAACCTTGTCCTACCCTAAATAATTATATTAACTCTTGCAGTTATTTTTAAAAGACAAAATATCACCAAAAATTAAAGTAGAAGTGTTAAAACTGATATAAAAATAATAAATCAATACTCAATATGAAATTTAAAATTTTACATTTTAAATATTAGAATAATTATTACACGTCACGTCAAATGACGGGCAATATAAACCAGACACGTGTATAATGAACGTTTATCATATTATCTCGAACAATATATTACGCATGCACGTCTCTTGACAGTTAAAACCGACATAGATACGATTAAACATAAAGCGGAGTCCACAGTAAAACTTTTTAACTGCGATAGTAATTTTTCTAATGGAGGCCGTCTCTCCTGAGAGACGGATGCGTAATTAAAAAGCGCTTTCTACACATGAAAATGAAAAAAAAACACTTTTTTTCCTACTAACTCAAAGTGATGTAACGATGCATTTTATTGCACTCGGGATTATGTTTGACCGATAAAAAAAATGTAGATACGACTGTTTGAAATATATATACATGTATGTATGTATGTAAGTAAAGGCATCGTAAAAATCTATCTGTGTGTCTCTGGAGCACCACCTGTTTCTTTTTCTTTTTTCTTTCTTTCTGTCCAGGTCTTCTAATCTTCGACTTTCGCTTTTTTACGGTCGTTTTGACCGTGGATTTCGCCGATGAAGTCGTAATTCAAAGGCACGATTTATTGGATGCCACCAATCATTATGTACGAAAGTCGAGTGCCTTCCGATGTCGACCTTGCTACGGGTGAAAATATCGTTCATGTTCAATGTTTGAAGGTCGGGAGTATTTGAAGATGGAAGACGGTGTCGATCGTTAAAGAGCTGATAGAAAGTTGCAATTTAAAGTACGAAGAGATGTACGTGTGAAGATAAAAGGAATTATATGAATTCCCTTATTCACAATATAATGTTTATATTGACAGATAGTTAGTAGGTCTCGGGTTCAAAACTTTAACTTTCACATCAAAAACGATTAAAATACAATTATAAATCTTCTACTACTTAAACTATGAAGATCCATTAATTACAATTTAATATATACATATATTTTTAATACAATATATCAATTCGAATTTATGACGTCTACGAAAAATTACATAAGACATTACATAGCAATTACAATAATAAAAATTCCAACTGAACACACACGAAAATGAAAAATTAAGATGCATATTTTAGAATTACATAACGAATAAAAATGTTACGACTGCTTTTTTTAATATTTATTTTTCTTTTTCTCCAATTTTTAATATTAATGCATTTTACGAATGAACGTCAAAAATAAAAAACGACGAAGCACATTTAATGATCTCATCGGTTATACTGTTGAGATTTATTTTGTGTCATAAATAATTGTACATTTTCACCGTGGAGTATACATAAAGCCACTATAGAGTCCATAGAGTTTAAATGCTGTAAGAATGTCGATGAAAAATTCATATAGTCACAAATACCATTTTTTCTAATTTATTTAAAAATTCAGTCTCGTAACATTTCTTTCAATGTAGCCAAATTTGATCCAAATATAAGGTCAAATTTTATACAAAAAAATTCAAAATAACAAAGAATATTAAACATTATCTTTATTGATGTTCTTTTTCTTTGTGTATATTTCAAGTAAAAGGTGTATTTAAAAATTTATATACACGTAAGTCTTTTCAACTTTCATCGCCTTATAAAGAAGAATACAAAACATAAAAATTTTTCGTTAATATTGATTCGGCTTTAACAAGTTATAATCTTATATGGAAGGTCATTAGTAACAATTAAAAAAAACGATATTTTTTATCTTTGAGGTCACAAGAATGCATTTATATAAATAAAACTGTCAAAGACCAAAGATCGCAAGTGCAATAAATTAAATTTCATTAAAAAAAAAACCAACGTAAAATTTATTATAATAAAAATTAGCACATTTTATATGAATGTGGACAAAAATAAAAACGCATCAAAAGAATCGAATGCACAATAATCTTAACTGGTCTTTATTGACTGTTTTATGACTGATATTTTATACGGTTAATATTTTATTTAACCTTTAAAATGACTCGAAATATTTCTCAATAGCATATCTTATATTTTTGACATACACGCATTTTTATATAAATACGTTTTTATTTTATAATTAAATAATACTAATTGAACACCTCTGTTGTATATATATATATATATATATATATATATATATATATATATATATATATATATATATATACATATATGAATCATAGATATGTATAATTCTAATCATCTCTTGTGCGATTAACGGTGTGAAATCGATTCAATTATTCTCTAAAAATTATGGCATTAGTCCGTAATGAAATAAATGCTATGAAGCGTAATGATACAATCTAATTGCTCTTGTGACTATTGAATAATAAATAAATAAATAAACAAGCATCATGGTGAAAATATTAAAAAAAAAATAAGCATTTGATTCCGTGGCGAAGCTGATTTTATGGCACACTTTCAATATTCAGAATATTTTTAAATCAATTGAAAATATTGCATTAATTTATATATATATATATATATTTATATTTATATTATAAATAAACGACCCTAATTTTCCACAAAACTTATTGAATTATATTTTCATATCGCAAAATAGAAAGTTAACTCAATTTTAACTTTAATCACGAAAAAAAAACGATTTATAAGTAAGAACAGTAAAAAAAAAAAATATATATATATATATATATATATATATATATATATATATATATATATATTAAAAAGGCAACAACATATATAGCAACACGAAACCATAGTTATTTTATAAAAGTAACAATTACCAATTGTCGATTTGCCGACAAGGAAAGTTTCTTTCGGTAGGCAATATATATATATATATATATATATATATATATATATATATATATATATATATATATATATTATACATAGTACAATATAGAAGCAAAAATATTTATTACAAGAGCGAACTTGAAAAAGCTAACCTGGAGGCCGGTAAAATTACACGTTTCGCTTATAGATTAGCTCTCCGCGCCGTTAAAGATAATATTCGAACAATATTTGTGTAATATTGAGTTTATTTACGGCAGAAGTTTTCAAGTTGCGGCACGCAAAACTGATCCACAATACATATTAATATAGAAAAAAAAATGAACATAAACGTAGACAAATGAATAAAATGGACATTTATTTTATTTTTTTAAATAAAATATTGTTTTATAATTAATAAAATATTTTAATAAATAAGAATTATTATTTTTTAATATTGAGCAATTATTCACAGTGAGAGACGTATTTTCATATCAAACGTCGAATACGCTTCAAAAAAAAAAATGGAATTCTATAACATAAAATTTTACATACGACCCCTCGTCGATAAAAGTTGAAAATATCTGTTTTACGATTATGATGACAGTTGATTATATAGCAAAAGCTACGCAGACATGTGGCGAAAATTGCGAATTTGGGCGTGTAAAACTTTCCATTTCTTGCGTTTTTCCATCACAAATCAGATATGATCTAAATTGAATTCGGTTTAATCTCGATTTCGAATTGTACGAAACGAGACTTTTGTTCTAAAATCGAATAAAAACGACCATAGATGATGATAAAAAAAAAATAATAACGATAGATTAAAAAGAGAATTAATTGGATACGCATTCCAAGTTTTTTTTAGATATATTTATATACTAATGTCTCATAAAAAACAAAGCACTTTAAAATCTTGATTTTTTTTTTAAATATCGAAAATCAACATTCTTTTAATCTTCCTATAAAAGAAAGCTTTATAAAACTTAAAATAACTATCACAGAAAAAATGAAGTAATATATTGATTTTTTTTACTAGCAGGAGATATTAAAGCATTCGAAAGTTTTAAAAGCTTAATGACAGAATGTATTATAATAACGACTATAAAATAAACGGAAGAGATACATATATTTTCGACTTTATTACTGGATTTTTTTTATTATCGTCGCCTATTTTAATTTCGTTTAAACGAAACGAGAAAGACGTATTTAGAAAAGAAAAAAGAAATTCAATTGCGCGGCTCATGAAAAGAATCTCGGTTCCAATCGCACGCACTCCACTTATGCTAATGATCCATTTAGACGGAAACGGAAATCGAATAAATAAACTCGTTATTATTAAAAAGAAGAAGAAGAAGAAGAAGAAGAAGAAAAATGCGGACGTAAGCAAGGTGTTGGGTGCTTAAAATGATTTACTATCGTATTAAACGGCGCGAAAATTATCGTCTATTTACTACTGAAAAAGAGTGCAATTATATCGATATGCATATCAATCTATATAATAAAGATTAAAATAGGATGTAAATTATGTTTACATTTAATATTCAGTGTGTATAGTTGTATGTAGTTAAGAAACGAACGCCATCTATACTTAAATAGTAACAGCTTATTATGAATATATAATTTATAAAATAATTTTATATTGAATAGAATATTTTTAATCTTTATATGAAAAATATTTTTTGTAATAAAATATTGAAAAACGCCATAATGCACAAATTCGTATGAAAATTGTGAAAATTTAGATCACTTCAAAGATACATAAATAAATAATTATAAAACCGCCGATTAATTTAAAGCATATTTATTAATTCGACAATACAAAAATAATTTATTTTTTAATATTAAAAAAAATTATACATTTTTTTCTCACTAATTTCACGAACAAATTTCGATTATCATAGAAAGCGAAATTGGAAAACGATAACTTTTAATCACGACCATGATTTAAAAACCGGAACCGATTCCGAAAAAAAAATCGATACCGTATCGCGTTCTTTTTCATGTAAAATTTCAAAATCTACACCGACACATATAAATCTAGACAAATCTAATGTAATAATAGTAAAAAAAAAACTAGCGGGTGGTGCTGATATAAATCAAATAATCCGCAATAGTTACCGGTAAATTTATCGGTAAAAAAACCGAACGCCTATAATAAATCTTTACGGAATGTCTCGAATCATTTAGCCTTTAATATCCATTAATCATGATTGAATATAATCGAAATAAAAATTTCAGATAATGGCTCTGTGATAACGTCAAACTATTTTATTTTATCATGTAATATAATAAAATATAATATAAATTACCAACCCTGACCTTATAAGTTATTAATAAAATGAAAATGATTTGCAATTTTTATTTTTATTGTATTATATATTGTTCAATAAATACATTTTATTTTTGAACAAATCATTTTAAATATACCATTATTGTACAATAATATAATTTTATATCAAATATTATATTAAAAATTTCACTCGTAAACTTTCAAATAAAACATTTTAAAAAATCTGATTTTTTTTAAGTTATGCCATTATTCATACTTAAGTGAGATGAGCAATATCATTAATCGATCAATATTTTTTCATATAACAGTTAATATCCGGAAATGAGCATGTAGAGTTAATAATTCAATCACTATAGTTAATTCATTTTATTATATTACACACACACACACACACAAATTACGACAGAATATTGTACTATATTGAATATTGTAGAAAGTGAGTCGCTCGGTCAAGTACACGACGGTTCAACAAGTCGAAATCGTTAATTATTTAATCCGACCGACACGCAATCAGAACGCTTCTCAAACTGTGCGGTTTATATTTTTTTATAGCGTAATAAAGTCGAATTGAACGATTTTAATCGAAGCGTTACGCGTAAAAAACAAATTATAATAATTTTTTTTAATCACTTATTATAGTCGTTTAGCTGATTATGAAAGTGAAAAATGCAATATATATATATATATATATATATATATATATATATATATATATATATATATATATATATATATATATATATATATTAGATAAATATCAAATTTAATACATTATAAACATTTTTATTATAATATTTGTCCTAGTTAATAAAATCAAGTATATTTTATATGAATATTTAAAAATATATTTATATTATTCAGGTTGTTTCTATAAAATTACAACACTTGAACAGTGATTTATCTTTAGAGTCCATTCTTTATGAATACATGTTGAATAATGAATCTTTTAACAGTCACATTTTCACTGTATTGCATAAATAACTCATCAGTAAACAGTTTTAATATATTAATTTACTCAAATAATAAATTGATAAATATAAAAAAAAATATTTTAAAATAATTTTATCAACATTTCATATAATAAATATATTTAATATAATACACTTCTAATTATCGAATTAATAATAATAAAACAAAAAGAAAAGGATTTCTAAAATATAAATCGACGACTGCTTCTTTCCATTTAACGTAGTAAAAAATTTTACTTTCAATTTCAATTACGATCATAGATATTATTTTTTTATATACCATATATATACAAACATTAAATATTATTATTAAACATTAAAAAAAACACATAATTTATACAATTATAATAATTTGGAATCGTTGCCGAGCTCTCGTATCAAGGTACATTTTATTAAAGACCATTAGTAAAAGAGCACACTTTTTTTTTCCACCGCATACATACATATATATATATATATATATATATAACATTATGCAGCCTGAAGCTATACGAATTTCACTCGAACGATCTTAATTAATTTAACGTATGATTAATGCGCTTACATGTCATTAATATATTTAAAATATAAAAAGGTAAAGTGAAAAAAAATGGAAATCGATATTAGCGATGATAACGTTGAATATTTCCGAGGAAATTTCATATAACCTCCGGTTATTTCGTGTGAAATGTTATAATATTTATTTATTTATTTCGACACGCACGTGCAAACTAAATATATTAACCAGTTTTTATAAATCGAATATATGATTATTAATTATATATATATAAAGCATAGAAATTAGTGTCAATGCGATAATTAAAGCAAAATGATGATTAAAAAATCACGAAAGATTTGCAATAAATCATTGGCGTAATGTACTATATGGATCTGAGTCATATTTTCGAGCATTATATTGAATCGTCAATTTTTAATATATCTTCAACTCTTATTAAAATATGTAAAAAAAAATATGTGATCTGCTTGATTTTAACAGTACTGATTGAAAGACGATTTTTTTTTTAAATTTAAAAATATAACAAGTAACGGAAATGCAATTTCAAAAATATCTACTAATGAAACTGTAGATATTATATACAAAATATAAACCGTAACATTATTAGTAGTTTTCAAAATAGATTCTACTAAATAAAAATCGCATTGCTATGGAAGTTTTCCAGACGTTTCCTGATATCCAAATATATGGGTCGTGAAAAATTTTACGTTCGAAACACTGAAAATGCGTTTCCTCTTCCGCTCTACGTGATTTAAAATTACGAGCACACAAAAAAAAAATATTTATAAAACATTTGGGTTAATTGAAATTTTCAAAAAAAAAAAACGATTTAACGTTGCGGAAATCCAGGATTTTCATGCCGAGATAGCAATGCGAAGACAACCGCAATAAAATTATTTTAATTGCAATACGTTGAGCAACTCCTAACAAATTTTAACATAAAAATGCTTTTAAAGAACTTCTGAAAAATGTTAATATTTTACAGAGCATGAAATAACAATGATGCCATGGAAAAATTTGAGTTTCAAACGATATAAAGACTGATTTTATTGTTTTATACATAAAAAAAAAACTGCATATGCAATTATATTATTTTGACAGAGAACGTTTCGTTGTTTGCCAATTAATAAAACATGACTCCAAACGTTGATCGGATCAATCAATCATGAACAGATCGTGATCGACGATAGCAATCAATCATAGTGACGGCGATCGGACATCGCTTTCGTTACGTGGAAATGAGAAAAAAAAAGCTCGAATTACGCAACGTGTCATCGTATGTATTATATATAATACGAAAACGGCGCCGGAAGTATTTATTTATTTATTTTTTGTTCGGAGGCTAAATTGAAAGATAAAAGCGTCGAAACTTAAGGCTTTGAGGCTTTGTGGCAAATGCAACATGTGATGATGGATTGTATTCAGAATGCATTGTAGAAAAATGTTAATATGTGTTGAAAATATTGATAGAATCCGATAATGTAAATTTCAACCTTCAGCTACAAGAATTGGAAAAAATAATGAAAACACCATACAATATAGTTCAGTTTTTTTTTTACATGTTAACTAACAAGCTGCTTCCGTGTAAATAATTCGACATATAAAATACTAAATTTACGTAACGAGTTTCGTACATTATATGTATTATATGTTTGTTCTGCGATTTTTATAATAAGCAATCGGTGAAATGCACTATTTATCAAAGTTTAAATTAAGCAGAGAATAAGAAGCAGATTTCCATCTTCAACATTTTTCATCTGTTTTACCAGAAAATGGTGGTTCAATACCATATTAATAAATAAATATTGTATATATGCTAAGTGTTTCCATTATTTTGTCCAACCGTAATTTGTCTTCAAATCTATATATATAAATTAAAAGATTCTTAATGTCAAGTAAAAAAAGATAACTAATATATAATATAAACATAGAGTTGAAATGTATTTGTATCTAAAAGGAAACAATAAATTATTAGCAAAGAATATATACTGAATTCCAATAAGGACTCCAGTATTCCACAATTGATTTCATTCATAAAAATTGTAAAAAAAAAACGATTGATCGTCAGATTTAAGTTTATTTTTATATTATGAGAGATATTAATTACTTGTAAGCAGCCACAGAATCCTGAAGATCTTGTACGGAGTCCTGGTTTCGGTCTTGAACAGCCGAGCGGCAATGCGGGGCAGCGCAGCCGCGCCAAACCAGCGCGCGCCGCCTCCAGCCCGCCGGACCACGAGGGGACACCCTAAAATTAAAATTAACAAATTAATATATAAAAAAGTAATTAAAATATATAAATAATTATATAAAAATCATAATAGAGAGTCGAAAATTTCATATTCGACATGAAAAATAAAAAAAAAAAGTTTTCAACCATTAAAGATAAAACACTCAAAACTTGTAAATAATATAATACCCATTTTGTTCTTCGAAAGTAGAATTAACTTAATTTAAATTAACTTAAGCAGCGTTTTTTCTATTGCAAAACACTTTTTTTTTTCATAATTTTCTAAATTATAATACCTCACACACTACGTGCAAATCATCATTAATAGTATTTTTCAATAAAGCGTTACACACAAATTTGAACCATATGTCGTGTACAAATTTACCATCATTATATTTTATGACCTAAATTCAAGTATAAAATTTTCAGTATCAAATATTTTTGTTCATGCTATTATATATTGTCTTAGTTCATATTATAAACAAAGATATGTTTCAATAATAATGCACTTCATATTTTAGACGAATGTTAATACTGATTTAAACATATAAAACACGCGAACAGGTTATAATGTTATAATATGAAAAAAAAATGTTCACATTAGGCAACAATATAAAATTCCTATCTAAGATTAAACATTATCGAGTCGTGATTTATGCAAATATAAACGAATGAATATAAATCAGAATAAAAAAAAATCGACGACATCTATTACAGTTACCAACTATGTAAAATGCATTCTTCAACAGGTTATAGCTCAGAATGTAATACCTTCATATAAAAAAAGAGCTTTATCACAGATTCATAAGCTCGATCGTAAAAACGTGGGAGTTCCCTTATCGAACACTAAAAAAATAATAATAAGTAATTCCATGTGGACATTGCCATTCTTTGAATTCCAATGTCGAAACTGATTTAAAAATGAATGGAAATCTCCCATCTAAGAAGGAAAACGAAAGCTGAACGACGGAAGATGCAATATCTAGCATCCAGTATTTAAGATTTAAATCATCACTAATTGACTTGCGTTTGGCATTCCGAAGGAAACCTCTTCGGATTCTGCACATTTTCACTTCCCATCGCCACCATCGAGTTTGTTCGGTTTTCAGTTTTATCCGTTTTAAAACGAAATGGAAACTTGTCGGAACAACTATCGTTAAAAATATACGAAATTCCGAAACTAGAAAACGCACGTGGATCATAGATTTTGCAGTGCAACGGACGAAAGTGGTCTTGGGAATCGTAAATTGGGTCAAATTCGTAATACGAGACGTGGATATTGTATATAAAAAAAAAGAAGTATCTCAAATAGCCGGTTGATAGATGGGAAAATGAGAGTAGAATCGACTAGTAGATAACTATTATTGATGGAAAAATTTACCATATAAGGCCAGTTTCAGCATTTGACTTGTTAGAAAATGAGAAAATTGCCACACTTTTAGACCATTTTTTTTTTGCTTAACTAATATTACACCATCAATGCTAACAAGAAGATATGATAAATATATTGAACTACCATATAATTAATTTAATTCATTCAATATAATATTTCACTAATATTTGGACATCCATCCTTTCATACTGATTTAACTAATATTTATTTATATCAATTTTAAACATTGATAAAATCATATACAAAAATCGGTTAACTTTTCACCGAATTCATATACCATAAATCACAGAATTAAAAATAAAATATACGTCTTATAACGGACAAAAATCTTTACAATGATGGATGAGACGTGTCTATGAAAAAAAAAATGAATACATATCTATCTATAAAAGATCGAATAATCTGAGATTACAAAAAAAAAATGTATATCACTCTTTCGGGATTTGAACTCGTTATGATAATGGATCGTTACCGGTTAACGTTACAGTTAAACCATTTCTTTAACACCGTTAATGAACGCTAGTTGATGGATGATATGACCTTTGAGTTTATTTCACTCTATTCGGCATCTGTCGCATATAATATTAAACTAGCGTTTCTCAAACGTTTTTATAACATTAATATAAATATATATATATATATATATATATATATATATAGAATATATAGATTACTTTACAAAGAATATAAATTTAAAAAGAAATGTTCCGTTCGTTTCTATTTTCTATGAATAATATAACAGTTATCACAAGAGTCATACTTTAGGTAAAATCTTTATAATAAAAATACAAAAAAAAAAAAATACTCATATTAAGCCATTTATTTTAACTAGATAGATATCATAAATATATTTTAAATTGGTTGTACGAGAAAAAAAAATATTAGACACGGAGAATGTTGAAGAATTGTCCAATGATTAATGGCTGTTTGATGGTCCAATTAAAATCTTTATCAATACTTCTGTGCGGTTTTATTTTTGACGTTTAACGATCGTCGTTTTGATTCGAAGATAAATCGACGTAGAAAGCGATTAAATTTTCAAATATCTAAATCGTAATTAGATTTAATATTTAGTTCAATTAACGAAATCGAAATTGGAAAAAGTAAATCTGTTTGTAAGTACCGTTCGAACAATTAGTGATATCTAATGTTATTAAAAATTATTATTATATAAAATGGATGAAAAATTGAAAAAAAACATCGATTTTAATTATATTTTATATCTTACAAATTATTTATTTGATTTTTGATTAATGTTTAATATTGAAATAATAGTTTCGGTTTTTATCTTAATTGCGTTTAAATATCATTATCACGATTTTAATTTTTATAAATAAATACAAATTAAAATCTGAATAATGAAAAAAATGAATAAAGTAAAATTCTAAAAATGACACATTAAGTCTAAGTATAAAAGTGCAATATTCACCACGAATTTTTTACACAATAACGATTTTCTTATTAATTCTTCATTATCCGTCTTATTATTATATTAAATGAATCCAACATAAATAAATACTTTTAAAATAAAAATTGACCCAAAACGCATACAATTCTTATGGACTACATCAAAATAATTTCACAATCCTTTTCAACGACATATTGAATTACAAAGAGACTATTTCAAAACAGTCAACAATAAAAATAAAACACAACACTTGATATTTCACTTCGTATCAATCATCTTTCATTATAAATATATATATATATATATATATATATATATATATATATATATATATATATAGTTAACAAAAACATCCTTAAATATAGAATCCAAGTATAAAACAACATGAACATATGAAATTTCTAGTACGGAGAACTTTTAGCCTTCGAACTCCAACAATCGACCAAACTATCACTTATATAAACAACTATGTATACGAATGAAAACGTATGGATAATTTCATCTAAATTACACGCGTTCATCTTGAACTTGCATTTACGATAGATATACAACGAAGAAATAGACATTTTTTTTTTTGTGTTGTATTTCAAAACAAAAGTGGCACACAAGTCGCCATGTAACGAAAGTTGCAGTACCACCAGCAAATTCCGCGCCGTTGCACCTTTATTTGTGCAAATTTTGCTTTTTTGTGTCCGATTTTTAGCGGTATCGCACTAGGGAATATCTCAAAAGGTGACTTTCACATTTCAAAATGCGCTAGGTGCGTTTTCATTTCGTATTTCTTCGTCATATGTGAAAATTTATAATTTCACTCACCTAATAATGAAAACTGTCACAAGTCATGACCTCACAAACGTCAACTAGATGTATGCATAACGATCTGGATGCAGGAAGACTGCTGACATGCAAGGGGAGACGGACAGGAAGATGTCCTTAAACTATATAGTATTATACGTTCACCATCGACAATCAGGAATTTTCAAATAATTTCTTATAATGCACATTTTTTAAAATTCAATTAATCAAAAAGTTGCCGACAGATAAAAAAAATATAATGATTTATCGTATAAAACGCTCTTTATTGTCGTTCTATTACCGTAATGCTCGATTACTATTGACAATTAAGATATCGTTCATTGATAAGTATAATACAAAAAGACAATCTAATCCAGATATGAGGAACCTATGGCGTTAAGGCTGCATGTGGCCTTTTAAGCTAACAAGTGCCGGCTTTTTAAGTCTTTACGTCAATTTGCGACCTTTCTTTGTTTTACAAAGGAAGCTTTTTTTGAAGTTAATGTTTTCATAATCACATTACCTAAGTTTAACTTCTTAACTATCTGATTTCACATATTTTTTAATGCGACCTCCATGAGAGATCTTTTCAGAAAAAATGGCCTTTACAAGTAAAAAGTAATTTAATTGTAAAAAATAATTAAATAGTGATAAATTCTGTTTTTTTTCAATGATATGTAATTTTTAACCCCTGAACCGATATTACAAAACATGCACTTATAATATAATACATATCATTCCAATTGTATGACAACAATCAGTGAGGGGTAACGCACCGTCATTCAACTACAAATTGAAAGCGTTCACAAATCGGTCTTAAGATATATATATATATATATGTATATAAAATACTATATAAATGCAACGAATACAAAGAAATATAAAAGCTACTGCACAACAACGCCCGAAGAAACTTCATTATGACACCGTGACATAAACGAAATAATAAATTACGTCTAAATAAAAGAGAAGAAATAGACGTTAAGAAAGAAAAAAAATAGAAAAAAAAAGAACCGAAATAGAAAGAAAGCTTTTGAGTGTCTTCCGTTAATCGAAATCGAAAGAAATTGAATGAGCTCGGTAGGGAAGTTGTACGCATTAAAAGGAAATCATCATGATATGCTGATTAGAAAGTAGTATCATCACTCCTTATATACGAATATATAAAATATATTGTACAGTGGGATCGCGCTTTTGCGACGAAATATCAATTACTGAGAAAATTTGATTTGATTTAGCAATTTCTAAAATAAAAATATGTGAATATGATTATTATTATTTTTTTTTTTTGCTAATTCTAATAATAATCGGAATTTCAATATGGTGAAATCGGTATACAAAATTAGTATGTAATTCTGCTAGATCAGCTGTAAACGTGGCCCCACTATATTATTATCGGAACGGTGAAAGAAGAAATAGTTGGCGCCTTATTTTTTTAAGTGTTAATAACCCCGACCTTCGATCGTCGTAGAAAGTGAAACGGGAAAATAAGCGTGAAGATCGACTCCTACGGTAAAAATCACAAGGAGAAAAAAATAAAATAAAACATATATATATATATATATATATATATATATATATATATATATATATATATATATATATATATATATATATATCGATCATGCCACGAAATTATTCGAAGAAAGATTGATTAGAAATACTAAAGTATGAAATTAAAATAATAATAATAATAATAATAATAAACATGTATAAGAACATTGAAAAAGTTACTTCGTATTACAAAAAAAAAAGAGTGAAATCTCATTTAGTTTTTTTTATATGTGGAACGTTAGAAAATTGCGATAATTTTGTGTATGCGGGCCCGTAATTAATAGCCCCTAATGGATCGTAATGAATGCCACTAAGATCGCTTTTATGCAGGGCTATTAAAATGTATGATATTAAAAAGGTGTAAGCGGTATGAAAAGGCACTTTCCTGTGGTAACGTTTTACGGGATACGGAAATTGAGTCTCATAAACATACTCGCGAGGTTTTATCAATAATAAATGAGGATAAATTTGGAGTACATTTGGGAATTTTGATGTTTTTGATTTCATATTTCGACAAGAATTTTGATTTAAGAAAAAAAATTATTAATATTTTTTTTTACATTTAATATATAAAATATAGAGTCTTTAAAGATACTTAAATTTAATTAAAAAGATCTTTTGAAATTTGAACTTTACTTTGATGTTAAGAAGCCTTAATTTAGAATTGAATGATTAGATTAATTTTCAGATATTAATATTAATATTAAAAACCTCTATATATTGATAAATAAATATAAATTGAAATATTGATATTTTTCGAGAATTAAAAACGAAGTTATTATTTAAACATAAATAAACATTATAAATAAAAAATAATAATTTTTCAACATTATTATCATCATAATGAATCATATTTTAACTAATATAACTTTTATATATTTTTTTTTAATATCGTCAAGCAAATTCTAACGATGTTACACAATTCAATTAAAAAACGATATTAGCGATAAATAATATAATAAAAATACACAAAAATCCAGTTTTAAAAAACGCGTATAACACAAAAGTATGCGGATCTAATTTTATATAATAAATTAAAAAAAAAAACAATGATAACTCAATAGAATTATTTACTTCTACAACATTATTGACGATTTCAATTTAGAAAGGCCGCTTTTTGCTCACAGCTTACATATTGTATTATTTATATATATTATCCATTAAAACTTTATATTGTTTAATTTCAGAAAAAAAAAGCAAGACATACGAGTCAAATGTCAAAAAGACACGTGAAAAAAAAAATATATATATATAAAGAATCCTGAAATATGAACCGAACGAATCGCTTAAAGTTCGAATCCATATTAAAAGCGCGGCTCATTTTACATTGTTAAAATAAACAGCAAGGTTAACGAGAAATCGTAATATTTCATCTGGCAATATTTTATACCACATATGGCAACACTGACTTTGTGTTTTAACGGTCGATATTTAAATATGAATCACTTTTTAATCTGCCCGTTTAACTGTCGAGATTTAAATAAAAAATCTCCTATTGTTGCTTGTATCGATTTGATTCAACTGATAATATCTTTACATTGATTTATTCAATGACATCATAAAGTTATCAAAATTTATCAATTTCATCGAAATGCCAACATAAATTAAATCTACTATATGTATGATTATACACGATGTGTTCAATAAGAATCAGAAAATTAAATATAGTTCAAAACTTTTATCAATATATTAGATATGTTTATCAATACAATAATATTAAAAAAAATCGTAACCAATGAAGTTTCAAAATTCCCATTACTTTTTAAATATACTGGGATATGTTTAAAAAATAAAGAAACTCATGATTTTTTATCAAAAAAAATATTCTGTAATGATGCCTCATCCTCCATATTCGCCAGATATGGCCCCGATCATTTATTAAAAAGAACTTTGAAGGGCCGTCGTTTTACAAGTATAGAAGAGTGTAAATGTTCCTATCTCAAAGACAGAATTTCAGAAGTTTTCTAGCGAAGAAACTCTAGCAAAAGTGTAATAATATCTAATATGAACTATTTTGAAAAAGATAACATCGATATAGACAAATAAATAAAATCAAAATTTCCATCACTTTTTCAACAATCATATAAATATCAAATATGTAACATTAAAAGGGAACACTCATATTTTACAATTAATATAAAATTTAAGGTCAACACACAATTAGTTAAAAAAAAAGTATATATATATTTATATATGAACATGTGAATCTATATTCAGAAGAATCAAGGTGTGAACTTAACCAAGGTAAACCGTTCGATCGCATTCTTAGTATGACCATATCGTATACAATTCAAAGATCTGGACAAGAATAAGACCTTTACATTATAAATAAATAAATATTATAATATACACCATAAGAAACGACCATGAAATAAATAACTTAACAGATCACGTCACGAATCTGCAACCGTAAGAATCTCGAACATACATATTTAGCATTAGCAGCATGACATGAAAAAAAAAATATATATATATGTATATATAATAAAACATGAAATATGATCTGGTATTAATTTTCCAGTTATTAAACATCGAACATTATATATTGCGTATGTTTTATAGACGAAAATAGACTTATCGAGGGCGTTAAATGTGTGCGCACAGGCGATGGTTTTTTTTCAAAATCGTGATATTTTCGCAAGCGTTACGCTATAAAAATTTTGTACCGTGACCAAAAAAAATATCTGATTACATGTAAATATATATATATATATATATATATATATATATATATATATATATATATATATATATATATTTCAACATCATTATCGTTCTTGAACCGTATAGCGTCTTCAATTTTCATTTTGAAAATGAGATTTCGTATTAAAACATAATTAGATTTACCCCAAGTTAATAGCGATATGTTTATTACGTAATTTTTATCAATGACAATAGATCAAAATTTAATGCCTAATATCGCTCATCTATAAAAATAAAGTTCACTATTTTAATTAAATAAAATCAGTGATTCCACAGCTTTAATAACGGTTTATAATAATGCAGGTTTAATGAATTTATTGATGCAATAATCAAAATTAATATATCATAAAAAAAAGCTTCTCATAACACATTTTTTACTATTAATACGAAAAAAAATACATTTCTTTATGAGTCTAAATCAATACAATTTATATGTATTATTTAGATAACATCAAATTTAATTTACACTCGCTTATAATATAATTTATAATCAATATTAAAATATATATAATTTTGAATAATAAATAAACGATTCAATTATAAAAGAATCATAAATCTTTTATTCAAGGAAATCTGATATTCAAGGAAAAAAAAAATATATATATATATGTTGAGAAGCGTAGCTTTAACACGAAAATTTTCAAAAATTTCCACATTTAAAAAACATTCCAAAATTGTGCAACTTCTCGTGAATGAAAAAAGAAGCAACAAACAGATAGCATCCGACGATAAGATACTTAAAACGCATTACACAACGATAATAATATTATTATTATATTATATTATACATAGAAAAAAATAAAAAATATATTTTTTTAATAATCTCAATAATAATAATAATAATTAAATAGCTCTTACGTGAATTATAAGAATAATTTTAAAAGCGTTTACCTCGCAAAGATCTCGAATTCTCCAAACGGTTCTTCGACACGCAGTCGTTAACCACGTACGAAAATCGTGCAGCATTTTCGATAAATCACCAAAAGCTCATTTGTACTAATTTGCATATAAAATATATAACAAACTGACAAAAAAACACCCGACAAACGGGTATTTAAATAATATAAATATTGCTAATATATAAAGCACAAAAAATAGCAATTGAATAATATGGACAACGATTTGCTACCAATTCTTACAACTTTCGATCAATTTTAATATTATATATTTTATAAAAAAAAATGAACTTTTAATAATTTTAAGATATTATTATTATATATGTGTAGTAGTTGTCATTTGAATGGTTAATTTGGTACTGGAGTCTGTTTCTTTGGTCAAGAATATCAAAATCGGAACTTATCTTTCTAATCTTTGAATAAATAGAAACATAAAGATAAGAGATCTCGCCGTTTTATAATGATATATAAACACAATATAAACTGTTGAAATTTTAATTTAAAAAAAGTTATAATATATTATATTATAAAAAAAAATGTCCGCAGTTAAATAATTTACTTGTTAGTTAAGCGGCAGATCTAGAGTTCAAATCCGCGATATTAATTCAGATTGAAATATTGCTAAATATGAATGACCATATGTTAAATTCTTTAATTAAAAATAATATCTTAAAAACGTAAAATTGAAGACATTATAGTATAGAAAAAAAAATCGACAGCTGCAAACTTGAAAAATAGACCTAGATAAAGAAAATCCTTCTGGCAACTAATTTATTTTATATTTTCAATATAAAAACTCGAAGCAATATCGAAGATTAGAAAATAATAATAAACAATATAATTTCATTAACAAGATTAATAAGCTTTATATTTTATATATCATGACCATATTTTTTTATTAATTTTTTATACCGAAGAAGGCAACCAACTTATCATAATGCCTCTTTTTTCGGTCAAAAGCGACAAGGATTTTGCTAAAAAAGGCAACTTTATTTTTCTATTAATCAAAAAAAAAAATCTGACCTAGAAATGCATATATACAATATTCAAACATTTAATATAACTATCAACCAATATAAAATATGGAAATGTCCATGAAAAATTCCTCGACATTTCATTCAAGAAACTAACAGTGCTCCAGAACAAATCAATTGATATTAAGACAAAGATATTTATATGGAACAAATTACGATATAAACGAAAATTATCATTAAAATATTAACATCAACTAAACAGACAATAGAACATAATATCATCATTAAGAAAATCACGATTGTAAAATAGATTTGGCGTAAAACGATGTTTTAGAAATTTTAAAATACATTGTACAAATGCTCATTACAGTTTATATGATGTATTTTAACAGCATTGTAATAAATTTCATGTACGGTTAGCTACAGATAATTTTACAATAAATAAAATGCTTAAGCGTAAAGTTGAAATAATCATAATTTTATATCCTATCTATAATTAGATTTTAAATAAAAGTTAACAGAAGCTCAATATTGATACAAAGAGTATTCAAAAATATATTGACCATCTTTCAGTCGAAATATATATTTTTTTAATTAATTATCGAAAAAAATTGTATATAATTTCCAATAACAATTTATAGAGAAAATATTTAAATTTCATTTCAAAATATAACAAAATAAGGAAAAGTATCAAATTAAAAATCAAGACTGGATTTGATAATTTGTGAAATTCATTAAAATTGCAAACCAAATCCCGGTTGCATTATCGTCAATTTAACAACATTACAACATCGGATAATCTCGATGAAAACAATAATACATTTAAGGTATCAAATGCCATATCAAGTTCCCTTTTTTTCCACCAACAATTGAAGATTCATTCTGGTCGAATCGTCGAAAACAAAGGTCATCGCTCGTCATGGACTATAGTCTTCCACAATGATATGCAGATTCCATCGGTGAAAAAAAAAAAAATATATATATATATATATATATAAATAAGACAAAAAGTTTCCCCCTTTTGTTCGATTCTGGCTAGAACCATTGTTCGTATTTTCTAAAACTTACAAATCGTAGACGATGACTTTGTTACTTCGATAATAACCTCAGATTACATCCTTATTTATCTGTTACAAGTCTGAACTTTCACTCACTCTTCAACTGTATAAATTCACAGGACTCATTGTTCGCATCGGTCTAGGATAATCGCAGGATAGTTAAAATTAGATATTAACCATTTAGACTTAATTGCGTAATATTATTACACATTATTCTTAACAGTCGAAGAAAAAAATCTATATGTATATTTTAAAGTGAAAAAGAACCTTGAAGTGAAAAATGTTACGCACACCTGCATTGATCGATTAACATAATCGATTTTAATTACAATAAATCAGAATAATTTCGAAGAAATTCGAATTTTTTTTTTACCATATTACGAAAAGTAGAAAAACGAATCGTTAATTCGAAATCGATTTATTTATTTTGGCATAATTCGAACAGAACGCAAAGCGTATTGAACTGTCATTAATCAATGTCTAACAGTTTTAATTGCCCATAATCGAATAAAATACAATATAATGAATGTAATAACATATATATATATATATATATGTAATCATGGAAAATTTCTCCTCATCCCCTGTGTCGATATGAAAATTGATCAATTATAAAGTTTTGTATATTTTTAAATTTGATTTCAATTCAAAAGTTTACGATATATAATATAAATATGTGTCACAATTTAAAAGTTGGCCAATTTTAATTTATTACTAAATTCGATAAATATATCTATATATATATATATATATATATATATATATATATATATATATATATATTTAGCTTTAATTTATATCAAAATTTATAATGAAAAAAAATATCTTCCGAAGGAAACTTTGATATTAAAAATTGAATTGCTCAATAGACTGAATTACTTACTAAAGAACTAAACTAACTTTATTATAATTATCGACAAAATATTAATAAAGTAATAAAAGTTCAAATTTATTTAATCAAACTCTACTATAATAAAAATCAATAATAACTGAACTTTCATATGTATATATATATATATATATATATATATATATATATATATATATATATATATATATATATATATGTGTGTGTGTATATAAAAATTAGTTCGATTTTTTTTCTATGTATACCTATGTATTATATATATATATATATATATATATATATATATATATATATATATATATATATATATATAATGAAAATGGCGCTCGAATTATAAATATGGCGATAGATGAAAAGAACCGGAATCGATTCGTATTCATCACGTGTAAAAGTTGTACGAGTTCACGTTAGGCATATTGAAAAGGTTCCGTCGGTCACAATGGTAACAAAATTTAAGGCCACCGGGTCAAATTGAATTGTTACTGAATAAATGTCAACTAATCGGTTAACGCGAACGCGGTTAAAATTCGCAGTTAACCCGTAATGGAGTTTTCGTGTAAACAAAAGAAACGGTCGAACGTCATAAGGCACTCTATATTAATATATTTGAAACAGAATAAAATGTAAACACTAATGAAACATTTCGATTTTTATATATTATAGTTGAAATTTTAAAAATTTACCGTACTTCAATATTAATAATGTTATAACGAAATATAATAGTTACCGTAATATAATAAATTATTATTTTGAAAATCTCATAATTTATACAATAAAAAATAAAAATTATTAAAAAAAAAACATTTTTTTCAATATTAAAATGAAAAATGTCATAATTGAGAAAATAATAATATAGAAAACCGCATCTGAATATTTCAATGTAAAAAAAAAATAAATATTTAAGTACAAATATAAAACCGCAGTAGGTCAAGTTCTGGTTTTTATATAGTTTTAATTACGTCAAAGCGTTATTCAATAACAGTACACTTTAAAAAAAAATAGTATCCGTTACACGTAGGTCCGTTTTATTTTCTATTATATTATAATCTATTATTATAAAATAACACATTTTCATAGACGTGATTCGAATTTTATTATTATTATTATTAGGATTTTACAATCGATGGCCCAATAATCGACAAATATTAGCTATACGTGAAAAATTTTTATATTACGACAAATATTTTACGATATATATATATATATATATATATATATATATATATATATATATATATATATATATATATATATATATATAGTTTACATAGATCAAAAATTATTATATAGGAGTGCATTTGCATAACAAATAATATATTTGTTCGTTATTTATTATTCGAGATTATTACGCGCACATTTATTATGCATTCGTATTCAAATATCGCGCAGATGAATTTGCAAACATTGAAAAAAAAAATAAAAATAAAAACGCAATAGCATTCGAACACGGGAATAAATTTATTTTAATCGCATCGGCGCGTGTTTAAAGGAATTATTTAACGTTGTTATTTCGTGTGTTTGATGTTCAAAGATCAAAAAATACGAGACCGAAATAAATAAATAAATAAATTGTCTTATAGGTTTTAAAGCGGCAAACAATGGTATATATAAAATAAATATGTATATATATATATATATATATATATATATATATATATATATATATATTAAAAAAATTCTTACATGATCGACCATAATGAACAATTATTATCGTATAAGAATATTTTTAAACATAACAAATCAACATTTAAAAAAAAATTTGATGTTTAAAATGTATGAATTATTAAGAAAAAAGTGCAGATAGAGTCGATTGATTTGAATTCAATGAAATATTAAATTAATTATTTTAAAGTCTCCAATATTATATATATATATATATATATATATATATATATATATATATATATATATATATAATTTATAAAGAATATCTAAGAATTTCGGCAAAAACAGATTCTGATTCGCAGATCGCCATTTATACAGATCTGGATTATATCGAAAATTTTCATAGAATAAAATGTGTGTAAATTTTTATAAATATTCTTTTATTTTAAAGACATGCACTAAAATTACACAATATTTGACCATAAAATAATTATAAATAAATATACTTTATCATTTTTACGATGATACTTTCTACTCGATTAAAATTACAGATCAGGAATTTTGATGATTAATGATGCTTTCGAGATACAGATCAGAATTAAAAAATGCTTAAATATATAAAACGAAAATAAAAATCATATATATATATATATATATATATATATATATATATATATATATATATATATATATATATATATATATATATATATATATATATATGTATATATTTGAAGCCCGTACTTTTGTCATTTTTTAAAGACGGCAAGATCATCAATCACAACCGGAAAAAGTCTCCAAAATTAATCTTATCTCTGATGAAGATCGGCTTCCGAGTGAATTTTTGAAACGCGTTTGTGCGGAACAAAAGCTATTTGGAGAAACAAAAAACGCGTGCCGCGGTCACAGTAAAAACGAGAAATTTTAAAACCAAGGACTGCGCATACCAAAATCGAATCGTCATTGTTGCAAAAAAAAAAAAAAAGGTTATCGTAGTTAAAAAAGAAACATTCACAATTTTAAAATTATTAATATGAATACGCGTAATTCCATTGATCGAAAGACACGATGGATATATACAATTAAAACGTGTTCAATCATAAACCATACAATACAATAAATACCATAAAAAAAAAAAAGAATAAATGGATATTACTTTCACGCGTACTCGTCAAGTGGTCCGTGTAAAGGAATATTATTATGTACGCTTTTAATTGGCGGTTATGAATGAAACGCGTCACTTAGAATGTTAAATACAACACCTGTCATATATTATCATTTACCACGTGCGTACCGAATAAATTACCGCTTTCGTTGTACGGCAAAGTCTTCATTTACACGGTTAATTGTTTCCGGTAATGTATACAAGAGATAAATCACAACATTTCCTAATTAACGAGGTCGTTTTATTTTCCGAAGAAGACAACGACGTTTAATATAAAAAAAAAATAAAGCATGTAAATAGATATGATTTTGATTTTTTTTTACAAGTGCCCTTTAGAACGATATCATCTGTACGCTCCGTTATATACGAGAATATATAGATTAATGAAGCAGATAGCTCGTAGACGAATGACTACATCTATTCTGCCCTAAACCTTAAAATGAAACGGCGCGACACAAAGGCGCATAAAAAAAAGGGCGTGTAAAATTATAACTTTGTAAAACGTGCGGAGTCGTCTTCGGCGATGTCGACCCGAATACTTATGCGACGTACGGCATCGAAATCGTTAAGTGAGACGTTCTCGGATATGTTTATTCGGGATGCAAGGGGCAATTTTACGGATACGGATATCTTTATTGCTCGAATTTCATCTTGTTGATATGTTTTTATTGCATTTCGCGCTACGTTTAGAAACGGGCTCGAATGTCGCGAGACATTTAATACTATCTATCACAAAATTAACGACTATCTAGATAAAAAAAAACAAACTGCTATATCAAAAGAAATAAATATTTTAGTAAATTGCAGTAGTCTGCAATATAAAAAAAAAATATAAATGAAAATAAAATTAGCGAGATATCAGTGGAATAAAACAAATATTTAATAATTACATAAACTAATTATATAACAGCAATAAATCTTAGATAATAAAAAATATTTCGCTAGTGATTAATTACAATGTTGTAAAATAATAATATAATCAACAAACAAATCTAAACGCATTATCTACAAAAAACATTGTATATAATTTAATTATTAAATACGGCTATTAAAAAAAATATAATATATATAATAATTGTAATTTATAAAATTACATATTTCCTCGTTAATTTATGAAATATATTGAATCTTGAACACTCGAATCCGGAATGAATATTTGACAAATTAATCCAAAATTCTACGTTCATCGTTCTCAATAAAAATAAATAAATAAAAACATTTATTTATATTTTTTTTTCTAAATTCGATATCTATAAAAGTCAAACTAAAATATTTATAAAAAACAATACTAAATAATTTTATATGTAAATCATTGTGAAAATTCACAAAGGTCACATCGGTGAAAGGACAACAAATTCCCAACAGATTTCGCTCATTTTCGTACAATACTATAAAATACACATTAAATTACAAATATTTGGGAGTGTATATATCGACATAAAAAAAATACTTGAAAAGTTTTACATTTCGCAAGAAATTCCAATGTTGCAATCTATTAATAAAAAAAAAAAGGTCGACTTCAAAATATCGCCATAGTAAATCTGCTTTATTCATTCTATTTGTGCGTAACAAAAAAAAAAAGTGCGTTCGTAATATATTTCTACCAGTGATTATCAACCTATTTATGTCTCGAATCTTTTCACTATATATATAGTTAAAAAAAATCTCGAAAATAATAATATTGAATACCACTGAATGAAACCGGTCGTATTAGGAAGTGAATGCGTTATTGGTCGCGTACTATACGTATTTATTAAATAAGGCTTCGTAGGAAAATTTACCGGTAGTCCGATACGTCGCAGATAAGTCCGCTAATGGGTTAGCCATTCAAATGTACGCTCGTTTGACATTCTACATAGAACGCATTGTCATGTATTTTACGACTTCCTTGTAAAATACTAATTATTACGTTTACGCAGACGATTCTGGAGTGTAAATAAGTGGGAATGAAAATAACAAGAAAACGTTCCGCAATCTAAGTTTTATTATTTATTCCAAATAAAGGGAGAAAGTTTGTTATATAAAGCGTTAAATTGTCACAAATTTACGAAGATTTGCTTACTCCAATATTACGATAGTAATTAATCGTTTCCTATTCAACAAATGATTGAATAGGATCTTTACATATCTGTAAAATTTCAAATAATTAATTCATACTAATTGTCATCGAAAATGAACAAATATACAAAATTTCAGCTCAATTGCATATTGATAAGTGATTGAAAAACTGATTACAAGATTCGTGCCAAAGAAACAAACAATGTAACCTTAATAAAGGTCTATTCTAAATTAATAACTTTCAGTCTCAAACTACAACTATGATTACATTTTATACAGCATCATTTTCAACCAATCGTCGACAATACGATTCGTTATTATTTGTGCAAATTTCCAATTACATATATAAAATCGTCGAGTACACGTCAACAATCGCATTTGCGTATATCGCTTTCTAAATCATTTTAATTTTCGCAATACAGTGGGTGTTAAAACGAATAAAAGGCCGCAATTGCGGCGCAGCAACAAAAAGCGTCAAAGGATAATGCGGAGCTTTCACCTGTATATATTGTGCTCGTCAAAAATGTCGCGGTTTTATTCGCTCTTTGCTTACATATGTGTGTGTGTGTGTTTTTTTTTCGAAAGTGAAAATAACGCGTGCACAATTGCGAATGATAGCGACAAAATAAATTGTTGCACTATAGAAAATTCACATAGTGCCCGGTTGCCTTCCATGCGAGTCGCTTTCGATACGGAATTTTGCCTTTCAATTGCGCGTGAAATTTGAAAGTTTCGCCGAGATTAATTCGTGTTCGAAGAATTCGATCGCTTTTGCTAATTTTTGCAAGTTTAAATCGGTGACGTTGAACCCCGAGTCGAAAAAACGAATACCATTTAGACGAAGGCGTGTACTAAAATTTACTTTAAAGCACATATCAATCATTGCGCGGAACTAGAAACGAGAATATAATAGACCAGAAGCACTTTAATGGCAAATAAATCACGTTTTATAAATAAACAAGGTGTGTAAATTATGTTACTGAAATACTTCAAAGTATTGTTAACAATGAATCATTCCGATTCAAGTGACAATGTAACAATAATAATTCTTAATATTAATCAGGTTCATATTATAGTACATATAACATTTTTAAAGATCGATAAAAATTGAATGCTATCTATCATTTAAAAGAAAATAGTAGAGAATCACCATCGATGAAAATTTATAAAAGATCAAATTTTATACATTACACTGTTACTATTCATTATGAAATGATAAAATCGGAAAGATAATTTCTCAAAGCTATTTAGCGGGTAAAATGATGAGACAAAGGGCACTCGAAAGGTGAAAAAATATGCAGCTATTTTCAAGATGCTATCTTCGAATTTAAATTTAAGTATTATCGACCAACCAAGATGGCGTACTAAGATGAAAATATATCGATTACAGATAATATTACATTATATTACCGACGAGCTCTATCTGATTCTACTTGTTCATCAAATATAACCATAATAGAATAATTTTAAAATTTTTGCTACTCACTATTTTAGGATAGTGTGTTGTTATTATTAATAATTAACATCGAACAATAATGAATAAACTAAAATTTAGATCAATACAATATTTCACAATACAAAAAAAAAATGATTTGCTAAATAAAATTGAACGTAATGACAGATGTGAGATTTCATAAACATACCGTTGAATAATATTCGCATTTATATTCAATATTAAATTCTATATGGAAAAATATTATTCACCCTCGTGAGATTTTATATGACGTTTACCTCCCTTTGAAAAGGTTTACCTTGCTAACTAAACATTTACATTTCAAATTCGACTTCCTTTCATCCCCGGTTGCGAATATGACGTGTGTCAAAATTTGGTAACACATATTTACGTCCTTTTTTTTCATCAATATGTCAACAAAAAATAACATTAAATATTATAAAAACGATTTTTTTATCCAATATTTAAATCACAAACATTACGTCCAAAAAAAAATATATTCAATTAAAATATTTTATACTATATATACGTAATTAGTATGGTATATAATTATTGATATCTATTTATGAATATCTATGTACCTGTATTGACGACATACTTTATACATAGTTTAACTATACCAAAATTAATTGACAGTAAAAACAGTAAATCTCAATATGGTTACATTGGATACATTTAATGGATAACCGCTTTTTCCAAACGCGGACTAATTAGATATATCGGCAGGTTACGGGGTCACATTGCCCGCACCGTCGTCGAAATAATAATATAAAAAAAAAAACAACGGATTCTAATCGCCGTCTGTTATATTTATTTATGTATTTATTTTTACACAACCGTTTTGTTTTTCTATTTTATTTTTTTTTTATTCATCGGAAAATAAAATCGTTGTTGCTTCACGAGCATCGATTTCGATATAAAAACGAATCGTGCCCATCGTGTGAGAATTTTTGTTTTCGAAGATTATAACGCAATAGTAATTAAAAATGCGTTCGAAATAATTGCACAATTTATAATTTTTTGGCATTTTATTATGAAAAATGGAAAAAAATCTATCAAAATTGTAAAACGCATATAAATATACGCTGTCGTATAAGGCGTTACGTGTTGACGCACCTTTATATTTAATTGATATTGTTCTAAAAAATATAAATTAAATATATAAAATGATTATATATTAATAATATTAAATCAGAATAATTTTTTAAATCAATTTCTACTTAATAATATACAATTTTCTTATTATTGCATAATAAAGACTTAAAAATATCAATATATGTCATGGCATAACAATTATTCCATGATCATTTCCAATAATATACCTTGAAAATATTCTGAAAAACATCATAATTATAAATAATAACAATGTAAACAGCATAATTCAAACACTAGAAGAATTACGGCTAATTATGTATAAGTTTTTAAACACATAATAATAAAGATGACTTTTGTGATGCGTTCGAAAACTCCACATCTTTATCTCAACGAAAAAACATCAAATATTTAAGAAATAAATATATTTTTATTGAAAAAATATATTTTTTATTACTATTTAAACTCATCTATAATAATAATAATATTCAATAATATAGAGTATAATCATAATAATTATTGTAAAAAAAAAATGTTAAAAATGGCAATGAAGGCGCGAACTTTTCGTACGTACGTCCTTAAAACGATAGAAAAATACTAAAATTTTACTACGGCAACCTAGTTTTGCTATAGTAATTTTCACATACATCCATTAAAAATAACGTATACTAGTAAATAATTATAGACACGGTAAAAGCATAATTGCGTCGTGCATTCAAACACATAACGACCTTGTCAAAAATTTGACGATTTAATTTCGGAACTGGTCAAATTGCCAATAATAAAATAACTTATCTTTTTTTTTAAAAGACTTCGAATCTTTATACATGATATTGTTGTATATCATGTGTTTTATTACACGAGCATAATTATTGACCAAATATAAAAACGTTGATTTCGTGTATTAGATAATTTAATACGTATATAGATAACGAGGAAGGTCACGAAAAATTAAAATTTGTATTATATATATATTATATATAATACGTGTTATAAATACTTGCAATTATAATTTTGATAATTAAAAATATGTTCACGTTTCTAAATTGGACTATTATAACGAGAATGAAATTTCATAATAAACAATGTTACAGTCAAATTTATATTAATTTTGTCTCAAAGAATTTATATTATGACATATCTGGTTAATGATATATATCATTATATTACTAAAATGAAATTTTATTTATATAAAATAAAATAAAAATTTGATAAAAAATATTTTTTTTTATAAATAAAACCGAATTCCTTCGATTATGTAATCGAAAATATTATGCACAACATTAATAACCTAGTGACGCCACTGTCACAACAAATTTGAATATAATAAATAGTTAGAATTGAATAAATATCGCGAATCGATTAGCTGAATCGCATTCAACGACAACCGACATTTAGAATTATTCGCGTTCATTAATAATTTATTAAATTTTACATCTAATCTTAACAATTGAAATATTCACAACGAGAACGGTTCAATTATCGCAATTACGATTCATTGCATTATTATTAACTTAACTTATATGCTGAAGACTCGAAATAAAACTTGCGATTACGAAACGTTTATGCGTTAACTATTTGTTCACTTTTGCACAATAGTTTTTTCAAAAAAAAAAAAAAAAAGTTACACCCGGTAAGTTACTAAATAGTTTTACATGATTTTTGTTTTTCATTTTTTTTTTTGTTTTTCATTTTGATTTTTCTTTTGAAATATTTTGGAATTTCTACAGATGTTATAATTGAAATTGCACAATGAATTTTGAGAATGTGAAGTAAATTTTACGGAACACAGAAAATATTTAAATAATATGAAAGAAAAATATGCAATTTTTAAATAGTGTTATAAAAATCGAAACTGCTTCATTTACCATATAATCAAATTGAAGATTAAAATTTTATCATAATTTGAAGAATTTTTATATCAATATTTAAATTATATATAAATTAGAATATGATTCTTCTTAATCGTTTTGAAGCTTTTTAATTGATTCATATCTATAGTCCTTACGATACTCAATCTTTTCAGTCTAAAAATCTTATAAGAGAACAAAAATATAAAATTACTAGTTATTTTGAAAAAAAATATTTCGAAATTAATTAGAGAAATATGCTTCAAGAATCAATAATCAAATCTCTATAATTATTAAATTGAAGAGATATCACAAAATTTGAATAAGAACCAATTAAATTAAACATCACAATTCACTTAATTCATGTAATAGGACAACTCCTAAAATAAAATAAAAAAATCTATATACTATTATAATAAACGACAATATTTACAATGCAACAACAGAAAAAAACCGATTCGAATTTCGAAAAACATTCACATAGTAGAGGTTGCACAATTCGCTTCGAATGCAGTTGAGGTCATAAGAGACCCGTTATCTTCCCACGTGGATCGAGAACCGGCTGCGATTTTTGCATGTGTGCATTTTTACCATAACCGATCGAGCGGGTCTCTTCTGATAATGGGACCTGACACGTTCGAAAATTGACGAAAGACACGAAAAATATGCGGTAAAAATGCCGCCAAAAAACCAAAAAAAAAAAAAAAATACAACGACAACGACATTCTGATGATATTTACAACTGGGTTAAGATGATCAAGAAGTCCGCATTGGTAGAAGACATAAAAACAAACCGTCAAAATATAAATTGTAATTTTTTTCGTGTAAAAGTAGTGGATGTGACCTATTTGATGCTCAATTCAGGTCGTTTTGTATATATAAGTATATATATATATAAAACATTTTGATTTATATATTCTATATTTCGGGTATTCTAATCATATTTTTACTAGAAAAAAAAACTATCGTTATGATAATCTGGAATAATCAACATCTCAGCAGTACAAAATTGGGAAAATAAACAGCGTTAATCTAGCCTAATTACAATTGAGAAGGTTTAAAATATACTAGAACGATATTTCTCAACTATATTCTACGGAATATAAGTATTTCTCATTTCATTATAATATAAAATATTTTTATACACTACAACATATTTATAGAACTTCCATTAGTGAACATTATCTAACTTTAAACTAAACGATTAAATTAAGTAAAAATTTCGGCCACATCTCGTGAAATAATAAATACAAATTTTTAAAGATAATTTTAAAAGGAAAAATTCAGAATGAAAAATCAATAGGAAGACGTCAAAACTCGTGACTTAAAGATCTTCAGGTGTTCGTCAATAGAACACTTGAAGAGACGGCGTGAAAGAGAAGAAGAAGAACGAATAAACTATAGAAAACATTGTAGAAAAAGCTAAAATAACCATATATTATAAAAGAATAAAATTTTTATTATCGAAAGTATAAATATCATTAGTTCCACATTACCTTGTTTACGTGATGAATGACGAATAAGAATAAACCGTCTATAAAAATGTGTACACATTGAAAAATCATCGACATTTTCGAGATCAGACACCGTATAAAAGATGGCATTATATATATATATATATATATATATATATATATATATATATATATATATAACGGATCTTCACGGTTCGTGTCTTCAGTTTCGTAACAGTTGGGATTTGAACTTTAAAATTGCGATGCAACCGACGTCAAGTGCGCCGACCCATTTACCCACTGACATTATATATATATATATATATATATATGTATATATATATATATATATATATATATATATATATATATATATATATATATTACAAAGTATTATACATGCAAACGTATCCCTACATCGTTATAACCCTTCACAATATAATAAATAGTTCCGAGTTACGTACACACGTTTTTACTTTGTGTCAGTTTTCGATGTGAGGTAGGTCGAGTCACGACCTCATTTTATATAATAAAAAAAAATATAAAATATATATATAATAATATAAACCCGGGATAATTCGTCACGTGCTAATAACCGCGATGAAATGTGACCGCGTAATAATGGAAAACTTGCTCTATTGTGACCCAATTCGAATTCATGACAAAAAAAGTCAAAAAATCAGTCTTGTGGGTGGTAATCAGGATATAATTAGTTCGAAACAAAAATCGTGTTAAGTGCGATAAAATAAATATTATAATGACAAATTAATTAATTTATCAACATTACTTTTATTATGGCTAATGATATTTATGATAATTATTTTAAAATCGTTCGTCCCGAAACAAAGTAAAAAGACTGCAAACTTCCAAATTTTTTTTTTGTGTTTTTTGATTTTTAAAATGTCCATATTTTTGCTGAAAAAAGTCTATCGCGATTTCATTCAGAATAAACATTTTTTTTTTTGTACATTTTTACTCTTTAAATGCACGTATCAAAAATGTCGATCTCGGAAAAACCGCTTCAATAGAACATTTCCATATATTAGAATCATTTGAAACTATGATTCGCGATTGCAAATTATAATCCATTATTTTATATTTATTTACGCGGGATCGTCAAAATACTTACCATCATAACTGGATTTGCAAACGAAAAAAAAAATTCAAGATTCCATACAATATTATATTATAATATATTTACATTTAAATAAACACCGCTCACTATTTAAAATCTCAATAAACATTTCACCGATATTATTCGACTAAATATAAAGAGTAATTTCACATAATAAATACTATATCAAAATGCACTATTATAATATACATAAACCGGGACGAATCTAAAATATTTCTAAGACAACAGAACTTCACAATTCCAACGATAAAATAATGATTTTTATAACTGTAAATATTGAATAACGCCATGTCATACGTGACATTTTGAAGTGCACTCATTAAAATAGTTGACAGGCACAATTTTCAATGTCTCACATATATATATATATATATGGTATGTATAAGCATTGAATAACATTATACATGTTGTCTAATATGCCTATTATTATAACATACACCTTCACTTCCTAGTATCGATGCATATTTTATTATTAAAAATAAAATAAAAATTATAAATAATATATTTATGGCATACAATAATAATAATAATATAATATATTACCGGGAAGATTCATAATTTTCATTATGCGAACGATTTATGCGCATCATCAATTATAATTTTGCCGAATATCAAAAAAATAAAAAATTAAATTCACTTTCAATTGTCGGCATTCTGGTATTTTTATTCTGTCTACAATTAAACCGGTCTATAGAATCTAATCTCTACCGTATATATTTTTTCGTATATTATAAACTGTCGTAAAACGAATTAATAGAAAATATCGTATATTTATTATATGTGCCGTAAGCGAGATAGTTAAAATAGGAAACTAATCAAGATCGAGTCCGATTAAAGGTTAACAAATAATGTTAAAGTTGCGTTTTGAAATCTCGCTCTCTAGATATGTATAATAATATATATATATATATATATATATATATATATATATATATATATATATAATATCGATCTGAATATTTGTTTTAAATATTATATTTTAACGATTGTTCAATAATAACGACCGTATGAAAAAAGGTGTAAATTTCTGATCGGTATTTGTATATCCAAGTCGACCCGATACGCGAGTTCGTGCACTGAATCGTGACACGCGCGACAAATTCTGAAATAATTAATATGCATGATAGGGGGGAAAAAAACATGTTGTATAATATATAGTTCGCGGATATTGAATTCCAATTGTATGCCAAGTAGCGCAAATACGCATATATTAAACTTTATATATATATATATATATATATATATATATATATATATATATATATATATATATATAAAGTAGATTAGATTTAACATATAAAACTTTAATATATTCAATATGAAATAAAAATAAATATTCTTGGAGGTTATAAATCAGTGATTGAATATAAGAATACAAAAATCCAGAGTAACTGCTCAGGATTTTTATACATGAAATGATGATAATAATGAAATATAAATCATTATTAAAATATATATTTTAGAAATTCAAATTATTATTCTAAAAAATTTTTCTCTTTATAAGCAAAAATCATTTGATATTACGTATATATACAATAAGTTTACTTCAAAAGCATTTTCATTAGTGTAAAATTAAAATTATGGTAAAAATCTTATATCACAATATTTAACTATCATAATCAATTTATTTCAACACAATGAATTATAAACCTGAGATGCTAATAAAATATCGAATGTTATTAATCAATTTGATTAAAAATAATATTTACAAATAAATTTTATTTTATTTCACAATGTATGAGCAAATATGAAAAGGTCGCATATTTTTTTTTCTGCATCGAGAAAAATAATAAAAGTCGAATTTTCAAGGAAAAATATTTAAATGTTGAAGGCAACGAGATGATAAATTAAAAACCGCTATAAATATGTAAACAACACGAGCGAACAATTACATTGTCCAAATTATGCATTTAAGAATATACATTATATGTAATTGAAGCTATCAAAAATACATAGATATATATATATATATATATATATATATATATATATATATATATATATATATATATATGATAATTACTATATTTAACAAAATAACCTTTGAACGAACGATAATTGTTGAAATAGTATAAAATGTATGTTGTTTTTTTTTCTTTTGGTTTGCTTTCTTAAAATATACACTAAAATGGAATTTCTAAAACAATCAAGACGAATCGAAACACAAATAACTAAACGCGATTTTACAAGCGGACGAAAGCCGATGAACAACAGGAATGCATTTGTAAATTTTTATTCGACATTTCCATTAACGAACGTTCGAAATAATTTAAATAGAATAGAAAATAGGCGCACCCACATGTTGAGAAGCACGCCTTTTCGCGCATCGCTAATAATAGGCGATACAAAACAATGAAACGTTTCCTGAAATTGTCAAAATGTTTGACACTCGATCGATGCTAATTTGTAATAGATTTATAAAAAAATATAATCCGATATATATATATATATATAAAGAAAATAATTAAACACAAAATAATATGAAACCGATTTCCGTAACATCTCAACAATTACGCGACGTAAACCGTTTAAAATTAACAACACTTTCAAGGATCGCGAGCGTGAATCGCCTCGATATACGTATATATATATATAAAAAAATAAATAAACAAACAACAAAAATCGACTATTGCAGAAGCACGTCGAACACAATGCCTTCGAATCGAAATTGTTGAAACACTGCCGCATTCTTGATTGAACGCAACGCTTAATTGTGTTCTAAAATATTCAATCGATACGTGATGGAAAGTCAGAAAAAATATATAATATATAAGCATTTTCAATTGATTTGTATTTATTTTCCACGTAGAAAAAAATAATAATACCAAAAAAATAATCCATGTTAAATAATAAGCTTTCAACGCGTGTGACAGGAGAACTTCCGTATTATTATTGCTGTTGGAATGTGTAATTTTACTGTTTATGACATATCAGATAATTTTAACGTTGCCAATCGTTACTAATTATTAAGGCGTTAGACATTAGGAAAAATATTTTATATTGTATTAAATAATTTCAATTCATATTCTGATGTTCAAATGCAAATCTGACTTTATTATCATATTTCCATAATGATAAATTGAATATTATCTATCCATATATGGAATGTAAAAAAATATATTTTTTTTATCAATATCTGATAATAGTTCATTTATAATTTTATTCTTAAAATAAAACCGTATTACAAATACTTCTTAGACGGTCAGAGTTTAATTTAAAATTAAATCAACTGATTTTTCATATTCTTTAGTGGTCAAATAATTATTATAAAAGAATTATATATATATTAAAATTTTTATGCATTTCAATTTTTAATATTTTTTTGGCATAAAGTTGATCACATCAAGCTATAATTATTAACAAGGACATTCATCTGAAATCCTATCAGATTCGTCCTTTTTCTACTTCTCTAAATATTTCTTAGAATTTTAATATTTTAATGGAGGATAATAATGTGAAAAATTTGTTTAAATATAATATTTATCTCGCTGAAATAGATCGAATGACATAGAAAATCGCACAGAATTTCGCATTCATTTTCATCACGTTTTTCATCTACAGTTTTAAAGAAAACCCAAACCATAGAGCATTTTTCTTTAATTTTGATTTAATTAATTTAAAAATGAATGAAATTCAACATCTAATTGAATTATTACAATATTTTTTTTGATACTGAAAAAATTCAACATTATTTGTAATCTTAAGAATACTTTTAAAAATTATAACCACTTTCAAAATAAAGAAATCCAAACAAGCGATCTCATTTCTATATAAATTATATTTTTAACCTTAAATAAATTTAAGAAATATTTCACAACGAAAGACAATAACATAAAACAAAGTTGACGACCTTAATGCGTATTGTGTTTAAGCGATTTTCCTTTTAACATTATTATTATTATTATCATTATCATTTTTGACACACTCAATGACAAAATAATGACAATGACCATCAAAAGCGTTCCGTCAACACTCCATTTCATTCACGATTTTCACACACTTTCTAAAATACCTTACATTTTAATATATATACATATATATAAATTCCCTAAATTAAAATAATAATAATAATAATAATAATAAATCGGGAAGGAATTTAATGTCATTACATAACGATCCGTTACGATGAATAACGGTATTTTAGCAGAACAATAATTATAATAATAATTAAAAAAAACCACCGCAATGGAACAGAATTTAAAAAAAAACGAGTGTATCGATATTTTTGAATTTTATATTAATTTTTTGCACGAACAAGTCTCATTGTGCTGTTTATTAACTATACATTTTATAACCGGTAAAAAAAAATTCGAGAAAATAATACCGCAATGTATATATAATATCATTTCCTGCATGGCAAAAACGTCAAATCGAAAACACGTATAATATATTATATTATAGATAAATAAATTGTTTTAAAAAAAATACGTGTTAATTTTAATATTGATTAATTTAAGAAATATTTTCATACATTAATAACAAATCCGTGAGCAATAATTACGAAACAAATCGATCTATTGCTAATTATCGATTTTGTAATATATATATATATATATATATATATATATATATATATATATATATATATATTATTTTACCGGTATAAATGTTATTGAGTAATTTTTCAAAATAAACATACGATAAAACGCCGACTCATTCGTATTAATCGAATAATTATGTACGATACAAATTTATAAAACGATTTATATGTAATAAAGTTTATGTTTGTTTAGAATATGAACCCGGGAATATTTAAATAATGTGCATTTCTCATGCTTATTGTGCATATTTTATAATAATATATAATACAAACGGGAATATTAAATTTACGAAATATATAAATGTATAAAATTTGAAAATAGTACATTCAAAATGCAATATTTATATTATAAATATTAATTATTTATTAAAAATATAATGTTAATGAAAATGAAATAATAAACAATAATTAATAAAAAATATTAATCGAACTTTCATCTTTTTTTTGCATAAAATTTACTTAATTACATATATAAACAAATTATAATATATTTTTAAATATATATTTAAATAAATTAAAAGTTTCTAGTGCATACATTTTCAAAACGACAAAATTATTATTTCTTACGTGAAAATAAGCAAAATTTTCACAAATATTAAAATTAAATGTAGCATAATTATTAATTATTAACGTAATCAACATAATAAAAATAAGTGGAGTAAAATATATAAAAACTGTTATAAAATATACTTTCAAATGATTGTTTAATATTTATATTTAATAAAATATTTTTCACCATAATTTCTCAATCTAAATTTTTCTTTAAATCATATAAATAAAAATTTCATACATGTTATCTGAAATAATATGTAAGAAATATTTCTACTTTAAACTACATCTTCTTGTAATATATGAATAAAAACAATAAAAAAGCTAATACATAAATCGAAAATAATTACCGTAATTTAATAAAAGTTTGAGAAACATTGTCGCAGTAAATTGATATAATTGAAGGCTTACCTGAAACAAAAGAAAGAAAATACAAGATTAATTACAGATCCACCAAAAAAAAATCAATCAAATAACTCAAAAATTACTCACAATTTAATTAATAAAGACATACGTGAATAACAAAGCAAAACACTTTTAATATTCAATTAACACTCTATAAGCGGGCGCAAATAATAAAAATAAAAATTACACATCGCGTAATATGACACCGTCGATAAATTTAACGATCGTTATTTATGGCAAAGAATTTTATTCCATATATATATATATATATATATATATATATATATATATATATATATATATATATATATATTTGCACGCATACAGTATAAAATAAATCGCCGTTTATTATGTTCGATATCAAGTGACCTATGTGAAATTTATTATCGTTTTATTATACAGCATATATCGCATAAAAACGCACCTTTCCATTTCAATTCGCATTCTTCGAACATTAATTACGTTATAAATCGTTACGTTTTCAACAAAATAAATCATAGCATAATATAGAAATAAATTAAAAATTCATGAATTTATAATTTTAAAATCGAATATTATTATTCGTATATATTATATGTATGTGTTGATAAAATAGAGACAAATAAAAAATTAAAATCGATTTAATCGCAATAAAAATTTTAATATTTATTCCTTCGTAGTAATGAGTAATAATGTAATATATATTAAATGAAAATGAAACAGAATTTTTGTGGCACACTGTATAATTTTAACCCATAACCGGTCCGTATGCACTTTATTTTACATTTATATTATATTGAACAAATAATATAATCTATTGAATCTATTTGCATTTTCAAGTAAATATCTGATAATTGAATGTAACAAGAGCAACATTAACAATTATATAAAGGTCAATATGATTAAAATATACAAAAAAAAACACATGTTTTATTTATGCGTGTATTTAAATCAAATAGAATTATATATATATATATATATATATATATATATATATATATATATATATATATATATTATTTTAAGCTATAATATATTCACGAATAATCGAATTGCGTGTATTTTATTTTATTATTTTCATACAGCAGAACGCGGAACAGAAGAACAATCGCAATAAAATAAAAGATTTATTATTTCGACAATAACGGGTGACCAAGAAAAAAATAAAATATAAACTCGATCGGAATATTGCTCGTACGATAAAAAAAAATATTTTATTGACGTGTTTCAGGATGAATCTTTTAGAATTTTGATTTCAACCATCAAATACTTAATATTCAATGCATTGTTGCATTATTCAATATAAAAAAAAATCAAATCCAAAAGACACTACTTTACATAATTCAAAATACATAATTGTTAAATATGAAACAATATTGTAATTAATATAGAAAAATCCATAGCTCTACAGTCAGTGATGGACTCAGATATTCGTTCAACTTTTTCTATGAAATCAATTCGCAAAATTTACATTAATTTTCAGTTTTTTCTATTATTATTAAAAAAAATAATAATTACGCAATACGCAATATTATGAAATTTGAACTCATGAATATGCTGCATAATAATCAATCATTGTAATTTAGATATTATGAAATATAATTATTGCGAATACATTCAAAAAATTACATCATAAATTACTATGACACTTTTAGCCTATTTCCATTTTTAATATATATAACAGCTAAATCTCTAATTATAATCGATTGTCTTCAATGTTAATCTTTCAATTCTCTAAATCCTTTATATATATATATATATATATATATATATATATATATATATATATATATATATATATATATATATATATATATGTATAATTCTATACAATACCTTTTACAATCAAAATATATCAAAAATCTAATATCAAATCGACTATATATTAAATTAATCTATTTCAATTACAGTATATTATTATATATATAATTAGAACGACTTAATATCATACTAAATATCGACATCATTAATAAAGTTTACGTAAAATAAACAATAAAAAAAAATCACAAATTTATATTTACCATAAAAATATATAAGTGGCGTTTTATACGTAATGATATTATAACGTAATTATACAATTACAAAAAAAATTTATATGAAAAATTTTAAACATTATAATGCTAAATATCACCTTGAAGTCGCGGATCAAAATTCGACTATCATTACGACGGTATGAGAACGTAAATATCGTACAAATTATAACAAATTAAACGTAATCTACACCGACGCCCAAAAAAAAAAAAAAACGCGCTCGTTTTTTTTTTTAATGATTATAAAAGTAATTTATCGTCGCGCTGAAATAATTGCATGTTATGAAACGACATGTCGTGATAAAGGGTAAGAAACATGATTTTTAGAAATTCCAAAAAAATAATAAATTATATTAATTACAGTATAAATTGGATAATGGAATTCGATGAGGGTTTAAATTGTGGTTTTTTGTATATATATATATATATGTGTGTGTGTGTGTATAGAACGAGTCGTTTGTTCCAATTGTAAATTGAACCGTTATAATGTCGCGTCTTGTGATAATTTAATTAGTGCTATGTTGATTGGATAAACGATCTTGTTTCTAAAATTAAATTTAAGTTTAGACAATCGTTAAAAAATGTGATAGTTCAATATATATATATAATATAAACTTAATATATTGAACGTGATAAGAAATTGATATTAGTGTTAAAGTACAGATGGCGCTGTTTGAGAGATTCTTCGAATTTGAAATTAGACCTATATTAATTATTAATCACTGATCATGCATTGTTACAACTTAATATAACATATTTGATTTCACTTTTTTATAATATTACTGAACAAAATAACCAAGCATGACGATCGAGCAATATGAGTTTAAAACTCTTCAATATCGCAATTATCGTACATGAATTACATAATCGTTTGGAAAGTTGTTAAAACTTGCAAAGTGAACTTCCTGATTTTCTGCATGCCTAAGCTTTTATATGCGTATATAATTTATACGTAAGCACATGGCGTCCTATGAATATTAATAATATGACATGTTATTAGTATTTTAAGCAACGCTCGGACAAGCTCGTTGATGGATGAATTACGAGTGTGAATCACCTCGAAGAGTGAAGCTTTATTTTTGGATATTTAAGTTGTTGAATCACGAACGAGATAAAATGAAATGAGATTGAAATAAAATTATGTATGCGAAGTGCAGCCAATTTTTGCTCCGAATCTGAGTAAGTAAATGATCTCATCTTGTAAAGAAATAAAATATTTCCCATTTACAGCAAAGAATAGAATATATGAACCACACATGAGCATTGATTTTTTTTTTTTTTTTGGGTCCATTCGATGAACCATGACAATTCTTCCACATAAAACAATATACCATTAAACCATATCCATATTTACAAGTGTGAACGACTTATAATAACAAACGGGCATTTCATATTATATATTAACAGCTTTCTCGTAATACGTATTATCTTATATTTAACTTACAGTTAATTACGCTGGTATTTTTAAGCACGCACATACATCATATATAATAATGCGCTCTCGTTAGACAACGACCGCAAAATATCTTCTTTTCCTTATCGGCCGATCTCACGATGTTCGATCACGATGTAAAATAATAAAAATATATGGAAATAAAAAATGAGACATCGTCTCTTTAACACGTTGCGTGCGTGCAAGCGTGTGCATTTTGCTCGTCGTGAAGCCAACAATTTTGCTCGGTAGCTGTATATACATATATATATATATATATATATATATATATATATATATATAAACGTGAACAGCGAAAGTGATAGTTTGTAGTCGAATGTCACAAAAACAAAAGGGTCAGAATGAAAGTGGCGCCCGTTTGCCTGCACGTGGCGCCTGAGCTTGTTTCACCTGTCCAAAACTGTGACATTCGTTATATTTATAAATATATATATATATATATTTATATATAAACAGAGATAGCACTAGGCCGAGACCAGAAAAGATGCAAGCCTCAGGGCGTCCGTGATAACGGAACGCATTCGCTGACTTCTAAATTCTCACCTGATAGGACTGGTCCATCAAGTTTGAGCCATATAAACGCTGATCATGGAACTCGTCGCATATCTGTCAATCCAATTTGAGTCCTATCTTATCATATATATTCTACTTTACATACATATATACATATATAAAATTCAAAATCAAAAAAAAAAAAAATACTTCATAAATTTTAGATTATAGTTCACATCCCTTACTTCTCATACATATTGAATGAAAGGATATATAAAGACTTGAAAAGTAGTCAAAAACTACTACACCTTTCGTCATGAAAAATTCAACGACATATCAAATCGTACAACCGACGATTTAACCAAGGTAAAAAAAAAAAAAGTGAGAAAGGCCATGATATTCACGTGTGCCACAGTGCCACTTTCTTCTCGTATAAGTGTATATATATATATTTTTATTTTTCGCATTTAAGCCCTATGTGCTTTCACCGGTTCGGATAAAATAATGAATGCGAACAATGAGTGGCGCCCTATGGAATCACAAAAATAAATAAATAAAAATACTCGGATGAAAGTTGTCGGAATCGGAATGTCGTCGCAATTTATTATTTGCCCACTCGACGATATTTCCATGTAAAATATATATATATATATATATATATATATATATATATATATATATATATATATATATATGTATATAAATATAATATATAATAGACGAATATAATTTATTTAAACCCACGGCCGATGGCAATAGTTAAAATGCACAGTTTTGTTCTATTATCGGCATAACAATAGTAACATTTAGATTAGTCGAACCGTAAACGTGATTGTTTACAATTTTACCGGAAATCTGAAATGAAAATTATCATGTGTTGCAGTTCGCTATGAAGAAAGTTTTTAGTTTTTTTTTCTCGGAAAATTGTATTTAAATTTATTTTCTTCTATCTTTACACTCGTAAAATATATACGAGGAAAAACTAAACGATTATACTTAAAACACTTGAAGTCGATGTTATATATGAATTGGATATGAATATTTGAATAAAAATAATCCAATACTAATTTAAAAAAAAAATGAGTTAAAGCAGTATAAAGAAAGAATAATTAATGACTTAAATAAAAAATGTTTATACAAGATAAAATAACTAATTAAGAAATAGATATTACGAAAAATTTATCAATTTTAGATTTTCACTAATTTCAACAAGGTTTTCTTGAAGAACTCAGTAGACCAAAAAAAATCTGACGTTATTCAAAATTCAAAAAAAAAATCAATCTCAGAATTCTGTCAATAATAATAGAGGTAAATGAACTCAAAATATTCTATATCTACAAATAATATTTCAACACTCGTTAACGACTTTGTATTTTTACTTCTATCCTATTTCTATCTTTACGTGATCGAATCATTAGCTCTACATTCAACCATAAATCACAACATCTTGAATACTAGATATAAAAATAAATGAAAAAAAAAACCAACATATAGATTGATTTAAAAACATAAAAATATACAGCTAATTATTGGAAAAAAAAAATGTATATATAGAATTGAAAATTTTCACAATTAATTAAACGCCTCTCTTGATTGTCGCTGGAACAAACAAAAAAAATATATATATGGAAAAATGAGCGATTTCAAAAGGGACTAATGATGAATAAATAGAAAACGATACGTTGAACAATGACCAAATATAAGCGCTGGTTTATTATCGAATTTTCACAAACGACAAGAACACCTGCAGTGCGACATTAAACGACGACCACGAACATTAAAAATAAAAATCGGCTCCCGTTCAAAGACGTCATAATAATGACTAAAATAATGGCGGTCGACAACAAAACAATTTAGATTAATATATATATATATATATATATATATATATATATATATATATATATATATATATATATATATATATATATATATATATATATATATATATACAAACGGCGGCTAAATAACGACATTATAATAAGGACCACCCGTGGAACTGTTTTACATAATAATAACAACAGCGATAAACAATATTTATATTGAATATGATTCAACGACGTCGTAAAATTTTAGACGATGCGCTTGCGTCTCTTTGACGCTGAGTTTTCGTTTTTTGTTTTTTTGGATCCTTTGAAGCTTGATTTTCGATTTTCTTACATTACGATCGAAATCAGTACGTCTATATTTTTCAATTTATAATATATTAAACCGATAAAATATGTTGACATTAAACGCTATATAGTATAAAGTTGAAGGTTGAATATATTTATAATGATTCAATCCGGTAGAAATGAAAAAGAATAAATTCACGCTTTGAAACACGAACCAACGACAAATCAAGGCTTCGAATTTATAAAGTTTGTCACTGATATATTTATTTTTGCAACGGCGTTATACAATAATAAATTGAAAAGAATTCGTGCACTTGTATCGTTCGCACTCTGAACGCTTCTCCGTTCGTTGCGAAAGATTGCATCTCTCGCATAGTTTTCCGAGGTTAAAACGCGAATTAATTAATAATGACATATTCGAATATATAATCAAAAATGCAATCGCCATTTTTTTTTCGATATCAAAAAAAAAGAGGACCGAAAACTAGTCAATATGCAAATTTGATTGAATATTTTTCTACAAAAAAAAAAAAAAAATTCTGATTAGTTCAGATCTATGAATACGATTAGTAGGAAAAGTGAAGCGGTAAATAAACGTAATTTTTGTCGGATTTTTTTTTTTTGAAAAATAAAAATCAAATATACGTATATATTATTATATATATATTTATATAATGTTTACGTTATTTTTTTTATTTTTATTGTGTAAATAAAACGAAAGTGTCAACCGGAACGATGTGTCTTCTTGTGCTTAAAAAGGGAAAACTGCCTTATTGAACCGGTCGACGTAAGTATAAAAAAAAACACGAATTCGACTATTGCAATATAGGGAAAAGTGTATTTTTATATATTTATTTATTTATTTTTATTTACAATAAAAGCTACGTAAAACGGTCCTCGACTTGCGTCGTCGATCAATGGAATAATTCCATTGACAGATATTAAAACTTTTCTTTTCATATCATCATATTTGAACAAGATCTTTATATATAAAAGTACTAAATTTTATTAAATTTATAAAAGTATTATACAGCTCATATAATATATATTTCTAAGACTCTTCTATAACTATAGTTTAACATATCTCATTAAATTATGCCTTATCCTTTCTTTATAATTATCTTCCTTCCCTAAGTGCCTCAAATCTGCCTATATTCAATCGATCTTAACATTTTTTGGATTCACTTCGTTTTCTTTTAGATCAAGAGATCCATTTTAAAGGACTTTATCTCCCATTCTTTTCACGCAGACGATCCATCAGATGGACCTTGCAATATTTCACCAAAATGACCCACTCTAACCCAAAATTGTAACGAATTTTGAATCTATTATTCATGAACCGAAAAAAAACATTTATTTCCAACTAAAATCCTAGTTTTGAGTCGTGTTCCAAAATTATTTATAAATAACAGTATAATATATATATATATATATATATATATATATATATATATATATAAAGATCAATTTATTTCTAATAAATATAAAGGATTAACGTCCAAATAGATAAAATCGTATCAAATTTCCATATATATATAAATATGAAACCGGCGAATTCGAGTGAAAACTTTCAAGGTCACGAATCAGAATGCAATGCAAATAAACACGTCTTTAGATCGAACATTTTCATTTTTTTTGACGTTCTATTTTCCTTTTTTTTTTCATCAATATATTTCTCGAGTTTATCAAGATCAATGGGTCACCGGTTTCATTAACTTGCATTAATAATACGAGCCGCTTTTACTTGATTCATCTTAGTTTTGGAGTCTAAAATCGACGATTTTAAAAGCAACCAAAAGTCGAAACATCGGTAAATATATATATATATATATATATATATATATATATATATATATATATATATATATATCTGATTTCGAAAAATCGTTATGGAAAAATCGTAAAATTTACATAAACGAACCGCGGCGATTATGTCAAAAAATATACGAGAATTAATTCGATACGTTTTTAAAATAACACTTTTTTTTGCAAGATGTATATATTCTAAAAAAAAATATTTTTGCATAACAATATGGGTGAAATTCTGAATATATTTTATATTAAAATTAATAAGGAAAATATATCGTTTTACCTATATAATAAACATCGATATTTAACTTTTTATAAATTCGAGTCGCTAGCTCTACACTCAAATTTCAAATATTGTTTTTTTTTAATAATTTAACACATTATCTCTTTTTTGTTCTATATTTTATGTAGTATACTTGTATTAAATTTATATAGTAATTAAAATAATGTATGGATTTCGAATCACAAGTTTAGAATAACTCAGTATAGGTTTAACAATTTATTATAATTATTCTGATGACTATAATTAAAAATGAAAAATACACTAATAATCATCATTTATGATAAATACTAATAAGCGTGTGGATAAAAACCAGTTTTTTTTTTCAATAATTAATATCGAACAAACAAAACCGTCTAGCTAAATATTTACAATAAGATAAAGCGATAAAAAGATGTTTCAAAAAAAAAAAAAATCATACATGTTTTTATGTCTTTATATAAAATCGTGAAAATGAAACAACAATAAATAAACAAACAAACAACAGAAAACACGTTGAAAAAGAAGTGAATTCCGTAATTTAAAATCGTCATATATAGTAGAAGAGAAGCCGAAGAAATTTAAATAGATGTATTAGATTTATGAGACGCATTAAAATGCTAAAAACTAAACATTCAGCACTTACTAATTATCGTTTTATTGCTTTTATGCATTTTCGACGATACAATAAATCGTATCAAATGCTTCCAAACCGATAAAATAATGTAAAACATACATAAATCAAGGTTTAAAAGTGGATCCGATGACAAAATTTGTATTCATAATAAATCTGAATAGAAAGAAAGAAGAGACATCGTCGAAATAGCTATAAAAATTGACTAAATGTTAAAATTTCTATTCAGATTCGTATTTAAATCTAATGAAGATAAATCATAAAAATATAAGTGTTTTGAATAGTTTTTTTTATAAATCGCAAAAAAAACAAATTTCAAATATGATATTTTGTGTTGAAAAAGCTAGATAATTTTAATGTAAATTATAATGCACAATTTCCAAATAAAAAATAAAACATATTATTAATTTTTCTTAATTATAAAATAAATATTATAAAGTATTTTATTTACTTATAATTAATTACAAAATATGGCTTCTATGTATGTTTAATTAAATATCAATATTATTTAGACATAACAATGTCATCGTCGACATAGCACAATCAACATATAAAACCTCCGGCTAAATTAAATCGTAGAAAACATTTAAAAATAAAACTATTTACCAAATATATTTATCACTAATTAAAGTGTCTAGGCGTGGTCATAAAAAATAAATAATAATTTCGCATATTTCGAACGCTTTCCATCGTTCAACGGTGAAATTTTCACTTACGATTATTATTACAGGTTTCCCGGATTAACTCGACAGTTTCACCGATCGAAAAATAAAAATAAAAATGAAAATGAAAAAAAAAATCCTCACCTCCTAAATTAAACGACAAATATATTGGACGGAAAAAAACATTTTTTTTTTTGAGCGCCGACACGAATACGAGACGCAAAGTGTGCCGTTTTAATTAGTGTAATACCGGCTGAGCGTGTGAAAAGAAAAGTGAACGGACACAAATTACCTTTGCGGTTTGTAGATTTAAAAGGGTTTGAAATTTATGACAGTTTTGATTTAATTATATCACATTCCACAATATAATCTATTAAAATATACCGCTTATTACTACTATAAATATCGAGAAAATATCAATTAATTGCATATTTCAAGATACCTCTTTAATATCGCAAAAATATTCAATTTAAATAAAATAGATTGTACTATATTATTATTATTATTATTAGTATTATTATTGAGGACGACGATGAGAATTTCCTCGATTTTATTGTACACATTTATGATGCTAATATTGCGGTTTTAATATTGTACTATTTATTACGCTTCGATCGTAAATAGTGTTTGATTTTTTATAACACATTTAATTAATTTATAAAGTGAAATCTTAACGGTTTATATGTCACGTAAAATGTTTTTTATACTTAAAAAATCGATATATATATATATATATATATATATATATATATATGTGTATATATATATATATATATATATGTATATATATATATATATATATATATATATATAAAGTGGATCTATAATAAATTTTTATATAGTATGATCGAATAATTAATTTTATATAAATTTTTTTATATTATACTTAAATTGGCAAAAATTGATCTCATCCGTAATGAAGTCGATCAATTTAACAATATTCGTTTTTTTTTCTATCTTTCTTTATTATAAAATTTCTTTTTCTTCTCTTGCTTTTCTTCGATTATAACAAATTTTCGATTAAAATATTTTCATCGCATCGAGAAAGTCTAAGGAGCGAACATACTATATTATCGGCATCGTCAAATTTAACGATTTCGTACACAAACAACATAAAAATCGTGTACTTTCACCACCCGTGTAAAACAATTCGGGCGACTTTTTTTTATATTTTTATTGAACGTCAATTATGCACATATATAAACAAGTGCGAGATAATAATTTAATCGATAAAAATAATATATATATATATATATATATATATATATATATATAAATATATATATATATATATATATATATATATATATATATATATATAAAGAAAACGGACGAAACGTTATCCATATTGAATAAAATACATCAATGTTCTTATAATCTAGGATAGAGATTACTGTTTTCATACATCTAATCCATATATAAATCGTCTATATAGCAATAATAAATGCCTTATCAGGTCTTCTAAATATTAACAAACACGTCAATGAAACAATATTTTAACATCATTGTATATATATATATATATATATATATATATATATATAATGATATACGATATGAAAAATCGTGATTTTCATATCTGCCACGCCCAAAATCGACCTTAAAAAGAATGAAAATATGTTCTCACTATGAACATTGCTCGTAACGAATCACTTGTCATGGTAAGTAAGTAAAAAATAAAATAAAATAAAATAAAAATACAATCACAAAACGTTAATGACCCGTGGTTAATAGTGACCGTGATGTGACCTTAACCGGCTCCACCCCTGTGAAAAAGGCTCGTATTTTCATTGTTATTAAAGCAGTGAAAGTCGTAAGGAGTATTAAAATAATAATATACTATATATAAATATATACATTAAAACGTGTCTCACTATTTAAAATATATAGAAAAATCTATATATATATAAAAAATAAAAACATCTTAAACTGAATAAAAAAATATTAAAGTTTTTTTTTATAATAAATTTTAATTTGGTTCTCATAATTTTCGTCAATTCAGATGTAAATGAATGCGGAAACATTTTAAATCATTACGTAAAATCATTAAGGTTAAAAACTTATAATAGAAATATGGAAAAAGTTCAACTTGAAAATAAAGAATAGCCATGCAATTATATATTATAATCGATAAATTTAAAAATTATTAAGGCATCAAAAATATAAATACGATTATATAAGCGGTTTACGTCACAAAGAAATCAAATTTAAATATTAAACGGTCGATTACCAAAAAAAATAAATAAATAAAAGACGATATTACGTTAATATGAGAAAAGAGAAAAATACAAAATGGACGGATGACCGAAAAAATTACCAAACGAAAAGAATGTGTCTCCGTAGAACCTCATAAATCATACCGTGACCTTTAGACGAGAGAAATGAGAAGAGAAAAAAAAAGACGGAGGCTCGACGAGCGGAAGAAAGAAAAGAAGACGCCAAAGAATTCGAATCTCGCGCGCAAAGGTGACGCCATAAATCAATGTGAAAAGTCATCCGAAAATCTAAGGGAATAATATTCTTTTTCGGATAAAGACTACTTTCTTTTATTTCTTTCTGTTTGTTTTTTTTTTTGCATTTTTCAAAATACGAATTTGTGACGATTCGTATCGAGTTTAAGATATATTGCGCGGCCATATTGAATCTATCGTAGTGCAAGCGGTGAGAAGAAAAAAAATGGTGTAATTTGTCATAGATTTTCACTAAAATTTCCCGACCACACGCGTACAATCGAAAGCTTTTCATTGTTATATTCAAGAATATACGTCCTTTTGACATTTTTCAGAACGATAATTGTCAAAATCATATATAAAAAAAGACTAAAATACTGATAAATAATTATCAAAAATTTAATCCAATACAACTATATTTCAAAAATATCCGGAATTTCTTCTTATATAATATTCACTATCAAAAATTGACATCAATTTCCTAAAAACATCTAATACAATTGCTGATATACAAACGCGAGTTTCTTTTACTATTTACGCATATTTAAAAATGATTTCTATGATAATCTTAGCACATATAAAAATAGAAATAATAAAATAGACACATTTAAACATAAACAGCACAAACTATAACTAGATAATTTACGATGTAAATATTATTCATAAATATGCAAATATATTCATACATACATCATATTTATTTTTAATTTAATAATAAGACAATGTATATATATTATATATTAATCAAATGACAGAATTATGCACTTGCATCCTTCGTTTGTCAATAGACTCATTTCTTTTTCAAAACCGCATCTAATTAATTAATTTATAGCCGCGCTATTATAAAAAATATTCCACCTAAAAACATAAAAATAATCTAAAAATTGTCGTAGAATATTTGTGATGAAAATGTCATTAACACGAATAATATAAGCAGATGCATTTAATTAATTTGCATAAACATTAAAAAATATTTAGAAACGAGTTGAAAATAAAATGTATGCATAAAATCAATGCAATTTTATTTTATGATAAATAAATACATAAAATAATGAAAATTTTCATTATAACACATAAATCAAGTGTGAAATTATCACTATGCATATTAATTACGATTATAATTAATTGATATTATAATTGTATCCATTATCGTCGATTATTCTTGTAATATATTTAGTTTTTTTTTATATCGAATTGTATGTTGAATTAAAAATAACCGATTAAAATTATTTTTTATTCAAAATGATGTTTCAAAAAATTTTTCCTAATATTTTAAAGCTTCAAAAATGTTGAATTTATATCTGATATTCCATGTCGACTTTTGACTTTAAAATCGAATACAAAAATCTCACGTGCGATCTTACAATCGTCTTAGTAAAATTAACTACAACATCAGTATTTTCTATTCTCAATAATAATAAAAAAAAAGATACAAGTATCGAAATAGAAATCTGTAAAATTTAATTTTCATCAGATATCAATCAACACTGACACTGTTATTCGCCATTGAAAACGATTTGTTCCGCAAACAGACAAACGACTCTCGTTTCAAAAAAGCCAGAGTTCAAATCGTCATTATTATTATTATTATTATTATTATTATTATTGTATTAATATATTCACCCGAGTATATAGCATTAATAAGATCAATTGTTCAATTCAAGTTCAAAATCAAACCGGGTTCGATTCGACGTACTACAAGTCTATTGAATAATGGAAATAATAAAATATATATATATACGAGCTGTAATAATAGTTTAGCGCAATCGAGTGAAAATGTTTCCATTGTAAGTATTTATTCGTTTGACTGATTTGAAAATTTATTTTGAGTCTTGAGACGGAGCTATACTAGAGTTTGAACACGATTCTCATAGAAAATATGCTTATATATTTTATTAATATTGCTGTAATGTTTCGAATTCAGCGCAGTAAATACTGTAAAATTTAAATTAATTAATTAATCGATTAATTGATAAAATTGTTAATTGATTCGTATATTGTCATCGAAAATGAGCAAATATACAAAGTTTTATATTCAATCGTATATTGTGAAGTAATCATAAAATTGAACACAAGATTTGTACCAGAGAAACAGACAAGTTGTGAAAAAAAAACATTATAAAATTACAATAATAAAACATTTCTAATACGTAATAATAATAATAATAATAATAATAATAGCTACGTATCTTTTTCTACAATACATATATAGCTAATATAGCCACCCAACGTGTGGCAATTTCCAATTATTTACCATGAAGCGTGCGACAACAATTATATTGTGCATCTAATTCACAAAACGAGACAACAATGTCCACACCGATAATGATAATAATAATAATAATAATAATAATGATGGTGATGGTGATGATAATGATGATGATGATAGAAGCAATCAGATAAGCGTTAAGCCGCTTATGGATTAAATCGGTCGGAACCGTTTTGACCTTTCATCACGAATTCGCGAGTTAACGAAATTTATTATCATCGAAAATATATATATTTAAAAAACAGAGATATCAAAGCTTCGGTCTACAATAATATTCCATATTAAAAATATTTTTTATTTGAAAAAAAAATTCGAAATCTATAATGAAATAAATCGAAATCGTTTATTATATTAAAAATATTTTCATTGAACGTTTCTAATTATATTTTATTTTTAATAATATAAAAATTTCAATCGATATTATAGCGATAAATATTCGGATAAAATCATCTTTCTAATAATCATATAAAATTCATATTAAAAATTAATTTTAAACGAGCGATAAAGGCGCGAAGACATAAAAGAAAAACGCGCATAACTCACACGATATTTACGATTATAACGTACATTTATGCCTTTTTCAATAAATTGGAAAGCAATATTTTGGAAGCAATTATTTAACCGAACTTAACTAAAAAAAAAAAATTCATGCATAAAGTAACAAATAAATTTTATAGAAATACAAATCTCCATTTTGTGTATGTATAGCCTTAAGGAAAATTTCTAATGGCGATTGTCGGTTTAAAGTGCCTCGTTATGATACACTAAATAAATATGTAAAATAAAACAGTATTATATATGCAATATAAATAGTTTTTAAAAATATATACACTTCAATATATTAAATATTCTATATTTCATGAATCAAATGTATGAAAACTGCACATATATTCGTGTCACATTAAAAATTAAGATAATATTCGTTGAAAATCGAAACGTTCTCATCGTGTTTCCTATGATCGTTCAAAATAATTCAAATTCGCCTTCACTGTGACCGTCTCTCGTCGTTAAAACAAATAAAAATGTTCTAACGTCGAAAATGAATATCATCGCAGCAGAACGCGTCCAATTTTTACTTTCGTTCGTTTATTTTTGAACGCGCACAGGAAAAATATACGAAAATTCCGTATCGTTTTGTTTGTTTGTTTATTTTTGTTTTTGTTTCTTCGTTTTCGTGCACAAGTTTATTGAAAAAAAAAAAGTGTCAGTGTGTCAAAGAGTCGATCCGAACAAAAGTTCAAAGCGGCAAACCGAAGGAACTTTTGTATAGAATATTGAGATAAAAAGAGCCGAAACATTTTTGTGTGTATATATAAAATATAAACTACGAAAGAAACTCAAACACAATTTTTTTTTATTTTATATTTTATACATCCTAATTTATGATATTTTCTATTTCGTCTAATGATCAACTAACTATACGTATATAAAAAAAATGTAATGGCGTATATTTTTAATTTCAGTAAAATTACGAATAAAATCATATAAAAATAATAATATTAAACTATCCATAAAGGCAAATGTAATAACGTTAATTCAAAATATTATGGATAATAAAGTTAAAAAAATCTACGCGTAATATAATAGTGCCATTTTATAAACGGGGCCAAACAAACAATGGTCGTTTTACTGATTGTTTAAAAAAAAAAAAAATATATATATATATATATATATATATAAATTTTATGGAACCCCAGCGGTGCTTTCTATGATAATCAAATTGCCCGATTGTATTCCCTTTCGTTGAATGGCAATAAAGAGATTTAATTGCACGCTCGTTTAATATTTTAAAGGTTCGTAACACTTGTGTCCGTTGTGAAGTACAAATAGCAAAAATTGCACGTCGAAATCGACTCACTTTCGAGTCAACAGACTGACACGATTTTCGTGTACATAATATATATATATATATATATATATATATATATATATATATATATATATATATATATATATATGTATATATATATATATATATATATATATATATATATATATATATATATATTCAAAACGAAACACTTGTGTAATTAAAGATTCCCACTTTACGTTGCTAATGAATATGAAATGAGATGAATATCGAAATGCGCTTTAAGACCATTTTGTGATGAGTCAGTGGTAACGCATTTGTTCGCATTATCAAATTATCGACAATATTTTTGATGTTAAAAAATAATATCAGAAGAGGTTTTTTTTTTACAATTGACATTGACTAGACGTATTGCAAAAAAAAAATTTTTTTGTCTACAAAATCGAAGATAATCTTCATCATAAAAGTATTAAATAAACACACTTAAAATCGTAAGAAGTGACAAATATTTATATTGAACAAATTTTATACAAACAGCGAATAAAAAAATCGTTCATTTACTATATATAAAAAAATATTCAATGCGGAAGAATTGCATACTTGTTTTTTTTTATATAAGAGTAAAAAAAGATCTCATACAAATTACATTATTAAACACGCATAATCACTACAATACGATTACAAATTATCGACTCGAATGTAAATTTTGAAACATTATATATATATATATATATATATATATATATATATATATATATATATATATATATATATATATATATAACTGAAAAAATTTCGTTTTAATTGTTTTTATAATTAAGCGCCGCTAATTATTTCGCTTAAGTGGAAATCATTAATCAAAACCGAACGTGAACACGATTTTTTAAAACAATGATCATTATTATTTCACATTTTCTGCAACACCTCTGCATAATTTTTTTTTTATTGTATATATATCGGCAATGTTAAGTGATGAAAATAAATTATAAATATTGTCCTAATAAATCATACGTATTTGATATTAATTTTTAAAAAATGATTAATGTCAAAAACACACGAATATATTATTAAAATGACGCGCATTCTGAAATATGCCGTTTGATTATATAATATTTTATATAGAACAATGTTTATTCGATTTCGTATAAAAGCTACGAGGATAAATACGAATTATGCACGATTGATTTTTCGATTTAAAATGTTTTAAATCGAAATAAGTCGATTTAAAATGTTTTAAAGTCAAATAAATATACAAAATTCATATACAATATTTATATCTATTTTTTTAAGATTGCACTGTTTGTTTGTTTCTCTGGCACAAATTTTGTAATCGATTTTTCGACCATTTATCAATATTCAATTGAGCTAAAATTTTCTATACTTGCTAATTTTCGATGACAATACACGTATCAATTAACAAATATATTAAACAATTAATAAATTAAAATTTTATTGCTAACCATAAGTGTATTTTTTTTTAATATATAACAGTCAATATTTTATATTGCATTATTTATTAATAATTAAATTGATAAATATATTGCCGTCCACTTTACAATAGTTTATATATGGTAAACCGATGAGAAAAAAGATAACGTATCTTCGATTTAAATCATATAATACAATTATTATTGATACTATATTATGAATGATAATTAGAAACCATCATACATATTCTAATGTATAATAATGTGAAGAAAAAAATCAATATCAAAATAATAAAAAAACACTACGATGAATTAGATCAATAATGACATCACAAAGAGAATTTTAGATTTAAATGCGTAAAAAGTGAAAGTGCCCTATTTTAATATATATATATATATATATATATATATATATATATATATATATATATATATATATATATATATATATATATATAATTAACTTAATTTATTTATTACACATAGAAGAGTCACGAATGAGCTCTTAAACACTGAATAATGGAACAAATAAAGTCAACATTTCTTCACAATGGAAGACGACGATCGATCTCTTTCGGATGCTTCGATTTCGCAATTCCCCATTTTGTAGACAACATCACACCGGAGAATAATCGATCATCATTTGATGCCGGTTATCGGACATACGGATTCTTGTGTTGAAAGCCGCCGCTTATTGTGATCGATTTCACGTGCGATCGCTCGTGCGTTAATTTTACGATCGCCAACGGCGCATCGATTAAAATGAACGAACGCGAAAACAAGTGTTTTACTAGTTTTTTTTTTTTTTTTTAATATACAGATAGAGCTGGATAATGGTAAACGACATTTGAAAACATATTAAAAATTATATTTATATAAATATCTTATCAGACGTAATTTAAAAAAAGGTTACTCATCGATATTTAATACTGTTTTTATATACAATATATTATATTGAATACACATTCGTGAAAGTGAAAAAAAAATAACGTCGAATAATATAAAAATAAATAAATATGACGTAAATGCGAATATTATTATTCAATAAACGCGATTTTATATAACATAATTAAAAAAAAATTGAACCCTGGGTTCGTTGAAAATCAATCAGAAATCATTTTTAATACTTCGTGTGATGGTCTAAAAATTATAATTATATATAAATATAAGGTTTTTTTCTTTTCGACATATTATGCAACTTTCACTTTTGCAAATATGTTCAATGTTAAACGTGTGCATCTATTTTTTTTTCCTAATCAATAATAATATTCGATAGAATTGCACGAACTTATTTTATTAGTGTTAATAATATTTATAAATTAACTTTCTAGTAAATTTATCTCTGTAATAAACTAATATTATTCATAAGATTTTTATTTTAGATAAATATTGTTTACTATAAAAAAAAAACTTTTCGATCTATAGAATCATTTAAAAAGATGATAATTTAGATTACAACTAAATTTAATATGAATATGAGAAAAAAAACAAGAATTTCATTCTAATAAATCATAACGCAATATGTATATAGACTTATATGAATTAAATTAAATTAATATAAGATTTATCCGATTATTGCGATCGAATATTATAATTAATCGATTCGAATACGTAACGTCGCTTTCTATGATAAATTATAAAGTCTGACTATATTAAATGATTATAATTTACTGACATTTACTATATAATGCATGCGCCGTTACGAAACGATCAATTTCCGATAATATTTCTGATATTCGAACTGCAATTTCACGATATATAACATTCCAATAACAATAATAATAATTAATAATAAATATATAAAAGATTGGCAACACCTATTTGAAAATAAAAAAAAAATATATATATATATACTTCCGTCAACGCTACAAATATGGACTTCTATCGATGATATAAATTTATGAAAATTATATATATATATATATATATATATATATATATATATATATATATATATATATATATATAATAACGTAGTGATATTCAACTAATTTTATATAAAATATTGTTGAGACTGTTTCAAGTAAAATAGTGCTGAAAAATAATAGTTATATTAAACTAGATCAATACAAAAATGATCTAGGACAACTTGTAGAAAAAAAAGATATTAAATTCTATATATGAAATGTACATCGGTAATTTGATTTATTTTGAATATATATATATATATATATATATATATATATATATATATATATATATATATATATATATATATATATGGAGAAGTCGTCGTTTTTAATGCAGTTAAAGAAAAAAGACACCGACGGCATTCTTTGCGGTTTTATATAGAAAAAAGGTTCAGAATCACTGGTTTATTGTAATAAATAAAATATTATACGGTTGTGCAACTACATTCCACAAATTATGACCGGACTGTGGTATTTATATATATATATATATATATATATATATATATATATATTTCTTCTGTGTCTTCAATCAAATTAACATAGGCGACAACGACAAATGCTAATCGTTTCGAGAGTCGCCGATCCACAAAATTTATATATATTATTTAAATTACTTTCATTCGCCATATTTATGCGAGTTACGTTTCATTTTATTAATTTCGTTTCCTGCGAGGATTTTTATTTTTCAGAATTTTATAAAATTTTCTATATACATATACATATACATATACATATATATATATATATATATATATATATATATATATATATATATATATATAAATATATATATATATGTGTGTGTGTGTGTTTTATTATTATTTTCATTATTTATTTTTTTTTGGATTCGCGAATCTAACCGGTTTCGAAAACGCGCGTGCTAATTGACTCGGACTACTGAAAGTGTTATTAAAAAGTAATAAAATTTCGTTTTATATACGCATACGTACCAAAAAATATTCACTATAATAATCAATAAATATCGAAAGTTAAAAAAAGCACAAATGTAAATAATAAAAAAAAACACGATAAATAAATCTTACATAGTAAACGTAAATATATTTATGCGAGAAAAGCGAACAATAGTGACACCAATTTTTACTATTTGTTTTTTTTTTTTTGTAATAAATCAGTTCAACTATTATATATTATCAATAAAATTATTATTTTTTGAACATTTTCATAGAAAAAGGTTGCGCATTGCATCGACACATCGGATTCCGATATAAGACATATAATCAATTTGCCATTTTAATTGCTTGTATTATTGAGGATATCATATATATATATATATATATATATATATATATATATATATATATATATATATATATATATATATATATATATATATTTCAATAAAACTCGTTTAGAACGTCGTTAAAAATACGTATAACTTTCGTTAAATAAAATCACGAAATATAAAAGTCTATTCGTTGATTGAACCATAATAAAAATTCGAATAAATTGCCCAATTATAGACGACGACTGCACGTTTATAAACTTGTAATTTTGCACTTTTCAATCGAAATAAACGCAGAAGAAAATAAAAATGATGAATCATTTAAATTTTCACATTTAAAATATATCAAACTTGATATACGATATATTATATTATACTAATTAAGTTTCAAAGATCGATAATCAAAGATAAAAATTTAAAATTATAATTTTATTACTTGTTATAAATGTGGACATAGTTTAGCCTTAGATCAAGCGTGTAAATCATATGATCATGTTCATGTTTTTCCTTATAGTTTTACTGTTAAAAATGATAATAATTTTTCAATGTACGTGAAGAGAAAAAAAAATGCAAAACGGAATCAGCTATATATAAAATAGACGACCTTCGGTTATGATCAACGATAAAAAAAATAACTAAGTATGCAATAAAACGATAATAATATTATATATATATATATATATTAGCGATATGACGAAAAACACTTGTAACAATCGATTCGACGTTTCAAAACGGCTACTAATGTCGATCGTGACCGACAAATGCCAAATGTGACTCAGAAATGCCAGAAAAGATCCTTCCTGGTGTCTGTCGGTGGTTTTTGATTTTCAATAAAACCGCAAAGAAGCGACGATCAGAATAAAAATTAAAAAGTGATGTCGATTCTAAAAATTGAGATTGCAAAAAAAAAAAAAGATTATGATCAATCACAAGTCGACGGTTCCTCGACTAAACTATTATTAGACAAAAAGTGTAGTTATGAAAAATTAAATAATTATTCTTGAAGATAATGATTTTTAATATTATACGTATATCTATAAAAATGTTGATAAATCTTAAATTTTGAACTCAAATACATAAAATAAAAAATATCATTTAGATTCTAACGACTAGACATTTACTTAAATAACCTTTCGATAATTAACAATACTAACATTTTAACAAAACTCTCTAGATAAAAATGATCGCGTTTATAACGATCATTGAATGCATTTTTATATAAAAAAAATATAAACTATAAAATTTTAATTAATAGATTAGTGTATTGTCATCAAGAATGAGCAATTATGCAAATTTTCAGCTGGATTTGATATTAGGAAACGGTCGAAAAATCGATTACAAAATTTGCATCAGAGTAACAAACAAACAAACAATGCAACCTTAATAAAAGTATAAAAAAAATAATATTAAATTTTTGTAATTGAAAATTTCCGATATATAGTATTGCGATAAAAATAAATCATTATCGCTGACAAAATAATTTCAGACCGTCTACAACTTTCAGCTGTCAGTTTTTAAAGCGTATAAACGAGCTTCAATAATAACTATATAATAAAAAGTCAATGTCATTATCGTAATGATTACATCGCTAAAATACACACCGAAATAATTACATTACATCACAGATATGAGCGAAAGTAAATTAAAAATAAATACAGAAAAAAAAATATAATAATAATAATCCAATAAATCACTCACCACATTGATTTTATCCAAAAGATTGGTAATCTGTTCCTTGTTGCAAATCATTTTTTGTCCATATATAAACGTCGTTCGTACAATTTTTCAGTTCGTTTCAATAATATTTATTATACATACATATGTTAAAAAAATTAATTCGAGTTCATATAAGTCATTTTTAATTACAGTTCTACATTAGATTACCTATAATAAAATAAATATAATTAATTATACCGATATACACTTTCGATTCGTTTCGTTAATTAAGCTCATATTTTATGGAATCAATTGATCACCTTTACTAAAAAAAAAAAAAAAAAAAAAAACATGAAAGAAAATTCCTAAAAATAACCTTAAAACACCATAAATAGTTTCATGAATCAAACGAGCATAACCTGAATAATAATCTATGTATATAAAAAAAAAGTTTATTTTTACTATATACAAGCTAAATTTTTTGAATAAACATTTATAATATGTCAGGCACATGTGGGTCTTTATTATGCAAATTCTAATTAACTTTCATGACACTTATCGCCCACATGAATGTAAAACGAATATATTAGAAATTTTTGGCCATATTCAATACAGAATTAAAAGATCTAATATTTCCAATTCGAAAATAAACGTTTATAAACGATTATCAAACACTTCTGACAAGTCTTCGATATGTTGCAACACAATTTAAAATTTTCCAGCATCAAGTTTTTTTTTCAAAGTTTTCAAACCCTTAGCTAGATTATCCTTACATCCTTTACATTCCTAGCACGTGACCGACATATTAAAAAAAAGTCGAAATAAATATTTTGAGTCGTCGAACCACGATCGACTCGTTTTTTTTTTAACCGAACACCGAAATAATTGATTAACTGTAAACCTTAAAAGAAAAATTTTTAAAAAATATTTTTTTTCTTTATTTGCAAAATCTATATTATTCTATTACACTAGCGATATACAAATAATATAAACAGATAGATTTTTGCGAACGTGTTGAACCCATTTCGGCGGTTATTTATTCTGTTATTTTAACTCGAACACGATAATGACTAAAAAGATACGCGGTAATTGTTAGCAATTTCACGGTACCGCGATTTAGAATGTCAACGATGCGAATTTGAAGAAATAAAAAAAATCAACAATCGAGAGATTTATGCGTTTTTCATCGCCTTGATGAATTTGTAACTAACGTTAGTTGTTTTTTTTTTCTTTTCTTATTATTCTGACATATTCTTTTTTTCTTTTCAATATGGCGCACAATAGAATCAGTTCGATGCAAAGTTTCAACAATGAACAATAATACTTCTAGGAATAAAAAAAAAACCGCTTATATTTTCATTCATTACGTTTTTAATTATATATATTTATATTGTATTCGAACGTCTGAAAATAATAGATTACTAAAATAAATATAATTAAACGGTAGTTTATGTTTAGTTGTGCAGTAATTATACGAGTTTGTTACATGAAACACTAATTAATGTTCTGAAAAAATTGTATTATATTTTATCTTTGCAAAAATTGATAATGTTTTAAAATATTTATTTTTATTCTTTCAAAACAACTATTAATACATTTTTTGTACTTTTCTAAAAATTTCTATATCAATTAAAATATCATTCGAAAAACATTTCACAATATAATAAAATAAACTGTCTTCATTCATACTTAAAAATTTTTAATATTTTCATCGAAAATATAACATCAAATTTATGTCTAATTTTTAGTGCTGTATTTTAACTAAAAAAATTATATATTATTATACATTTTAATAATAATAATTTAAATGAAATATTTAAAGTATTCACAAATTAAACCTCTAATATTCAAGGGTCGCTTCGAGGCATACATTAGAAAAATTTCACATGCAAATATTTCTATATATATATATATAATAATATATATGTAGCCTAAAGGAAAATATGCACAAAATGTTTTAACGCTTTAATCTTGCTATAAAAAATAATAGATTTAAAATTAAAAAAAAAACGTTTATAAAAATATGTTTAAAATCAGAGATATTAAATTTTTAGATTCCATGAACAATACATAGAAAAAAAACTAATATTTTAAATTGTATAAAATACGATGTATGCCAAATTAATAATATATTTAATAATAAAATATTTATTAGAAATTTTATAAATTCGTGTCATTTTCAATATAATCGCATCAAACCAGTGTCAAGTGTACACTAAAAAATTCTTCACTCTCGCCTTTTTTAACACAGCGCAATTTTTTATCTAAACACTCGAAAATTGATTGTCGCACTGTAAAAATATTTTAACAAATATATATATATATATATAAATGTCAATTGAACGCGTTTTTTAACGACCGCACGCGAAGAATTCCGACAAGAAACCGCGGTGTGGCAAATTCGATTTTTCGCATAGGAAAAAAAAAACGAAATTTGTAACGGTATTGCGTCAATGTGCATTAAAAACATATAAAAAAAATAGTATGCATACAATTTTTATCGATAAAATATTTTATATGTATACCATTTTTTTTAATGACTGACAGATATTGCATGTTTCAATGACTTATATTGCAAACTATATTATTGTATAAAAAAATTCAACGAATAATAATAATCCCTTTATAAATTATAAATGTCGTAATTTTTATTATGCTATATATATATATATATATATATATATATATATATATATATTCTAATAAAATCTATAATATTTTTTAAAATATAAATAATTTTAAAATAATCGATCGCGGACCGTCGATTTATCGCAGCTGCGTCATTCAACACGTTAAGCGTCTTGAGTGTTTGAAAATGAATATGTTTTGACAGCGAAACCTGCAATTTTAAATTCAACACGTATCGATATCGTATCTATTAAACTGAGGGGTTAACTATTTTATTATTAGTTCTATAAGTCTTCTTTTCACCGCGTATCACGTTTCAAATTAGAAAACGAAACTTTTATCCTGTCGTCAAATATTTACAAAACGAAAAAAAATATATATATATATTAAATATTATTCAGTAAATTTGCATAGTATTCGCGAAAGAAAGATATATAGATAGATAGATGAATGAAGAAAAAAAAATACACAATTTGCTTTCTATTAATGCAAAAATATTTACTTTACCCGGTTCGTTTCGGCGTGGAAATCTTTCATGGAAAACGACTAAAAAGCCACGTCCTACAAATTTATTTGCGAAACCGCTTTATTATTACTTTACAATAATTTACAGAGTCGCTAGAGAGAAAAAAAATATATAGTGAAAAGTGTCTAATTTGATAAATGTATAAATTATTCGCAAATAATAACGAATGCTCGGTTTTTATGACACGAGTTTTATTAGCGATATTGGAAAAAGCTCAATTATTATACATTGTGACATTATTTATATTTAATCGATTTATATTTATTTCAATATATAATAATATTTTAATCGATATTTACGTTGAAATCTGATAAAAAGATGACTAATTTTATATTTAAAACTTGATAACGCCTAAAAAATCAATCTCATTTTATATATACAACAATTGATTTTGATTTTATTTAAACATTTTTTGAGACTTTACATCATTTATTTCTAACTGAATAATTAAGCACTAATTTAAATTAGAATATATAATTTATATATAAATTTATTTAAATAAAAATTATAAATCAATTTTATATATTATATTATACATCAGTTGCTCTAAAAATTTAATACAAAATATATAAAGATATAAAAATAATAATATTTAATAATTATGATTTTCGCATTAGGTAACAAAATAAAAAATCTATATTAAAAATATATTCAGAATTATTTTTAAAATAAATATGAATGTAACCGTTTAATCAATAAAGAATATATCGATGTCAATTTGTATAAAAGAAAATCGAGAACTAGTGGAATAAACTTGCAATAGAAAAATATTTATAAATTTAAAATATAGAAAATGAAATCGTTTATATAAAAATTGTAATGCAACAAAAACTATTTACGCGAATTATATTATAATAATAGTCATGACATAAAAGACATTTACATTCCATTATCGAAACTTGTCTCCGCGACCTCACTTCTAAAACGTATTTTCGCACATTTTTTTCCCCCCTTTACCAACGAATCGGAAACCTTTCATTTATATTCGGAACAGAATTCGGAACGGAGATTCGAACCGATATAAAAACGTCGCGATATCCGTTTAAAAATTATTATAAACGATAATATAATACTTGCGAAAATAATCGCCAACGCGAATCGATTGTGCAACAACGAATGATGAAATCGGAATGCGACACTGACATTGCCCACCCGATAAGAGATTAAGAAGATTAAAAAAAAATAAAATGTACATTATAAAATTGAGGATACGTCAACATTAAGTGCGGTCGATTGTCATCGCACCTGTCCAAATGATATACGGTCGATGGGGAAAAAAAATCGTAACGAGCGACTAACTAGAAAAACGTATCCAAAACTGGAATAAATATAGCCTTGATTAGGAGAATTTGGTACACGCAAACGTGTGCGTATATCAGTGGTTTTCAATCTATCATACTATATTTAAAACAAATATTGCATTTTTTTTCACGATATTGAAATGATGATATATTGTATATATAATATATATATATATATATGTCAGAAAAAAAATACTATGAAATATTTTTATGTGTAAATAGAAAATGAGAAATTTATATCAAATATATTAAATTTAAATTAAAATATTTGATCACTATAATATTATTTAATAATTCTGTAAAATAATGATAGAATTACATTAATCCTTCGCTTTTTCGTGATTCGTGTATTGCGAATTCTCTATTTCGCCCATTTTCGAAAAGTGTTTATATTAAAATTTTAAAATTTCATAACTATATTTAAAAATTTATAACATTTTTAATGTATGTATGAACATTTAAGAAGTGTTTAAAAAAAGTTACAGTAAAAGGTTTTGAAAAACTTAAAATAATGCATTAGCATTAAAAATATATATAACATCTACTCTTCGCGGATTTTTACGTAACGTGGATAGTCTTGGAATATAACCACCGCGATGTATGAGAATTTACTGTACTAAGTTTAATATATATATATATATATATATATATATATATATATATATATATATATATATATATATATATATATATATATATATATAATGGTATATAACAATTCTACAGTATATATATATAATTTAATACATTTTTTTAAAATATTGAAATAGTTTGAAAACCCACATCGTACGCTATTTAAAATCATTGGGTCAAACCGGCAACGGAAATCGGCGCCCTGAGGCAAACGCTAATTCAAAAAAACACTGTGCCACCGAAACGATTGTCGACGAGAAATGCAACCGTGTCGACCTTCACCGAATGCCGATTTTAAATACTATTATTTATTTATTTTTTATTACCATCAAATATGCTATAATTGCCGCTTATTATAATCGCAGATATTGACAAATTATGTTCCGAATAATTGTTTTTTTTTTTACTGTCGTAAATCATCGATAAATCTAAACAATAGTCAATAATTCTGTGATCGATCAATATAATATAATAAAATATGATTTCGGCAACTTGTCGTTTGATTACAATTATAAATTATGATCATTTACAAATATTTTTAAACAATTCAAAAACTCGTAAACACTTGAATAAATACAAATAGCCATTTTGAAATATATTCGAGATGATCTTACGGATACGAATAGAATGTGACTGAAAATTAAAACGAACGGCTTGTTCTTGAATGAAATATTACTATGAAAATGCACATAGAAGTTGTCGAAGAATATATTTAACAATATATATATATATATATATATATATATATATATATATATATATATATATATATATAATATAATAGTTAGTTATGCAAAAAAAAAGCGAACCACGTTCATACTGTTGGGTCATGGTCTATGCAATTTCTAGTTCTAGCCGATTTAACCTTTCAATAATCTGTACAATTTCAAAATTAGCATTTTACGTGAACGTCAAAGTTGTAAAATTAAAAATTATTTTAAAATTCATCCGAAAATTTCGAATCTTCAATTTTTTTTAAATATATATAGAAAAATTTTATTTTTAAATATAAATTAAAATTATTGATAATATTTAATAAAATATACCTTTATATTCATATTGCTATAAATAAATAAAAATATAAACGGCGAAATATATATTTATATAAAATTTGAAAAAGTCGTTAATTTTTCGAACGAACGTCGCGTTCAAAACGTATTTCAAATATATATATATATATATATATATATATATATATATATATATATATATATATATATATATATATATATATATAATTTATTATTGCATTTATCGTTTTACTTCCGAATTAATCATCATTAACGACTTCGTATATATTTCAATATAACGGAGTATAATTAAATTTAAGGTCGTTCGGCAAAATCGTTCGACGTTAAATCCGCACGAAAACATAACAAAAAGACGCGAACTTTTCTGACATTCTTCGCTTTACGAATACTTTACGATGAACGCAATCGAGGTTTAATATTTATTTATTTATATTATATTCAATAGATAGTTTGCAAAAATCAAGGACGAATATTTTGGGAAACATCCGTGAAAATTAACATTAAAAAAAAATCTCTTTGATAACAAACAGTAAAATAAGAAAAAAAAATCCTCGATAATTATAATATTGAAAAGAAGTATCGTTTTATTGCTCGTTACTTTCACTTACAGTTAATAGTTTACGAGCAATTAATCTTCCAAATATTCGTCGTTACGCACAAATGCACTCGCATAATAAATAATTAAAAAAAAAAATACAAATAAATTTTATGAGTATTATGATGATAGAAAAAAAAAATTTTTTGTATTATATTATAAATTCATAGAGAAAACACCATATAAATTTACGATATTTTTCCACATAATATAAACGAATTATAATTGCAAACGAACTTCCTATAACACGATACTTTTTATACATTAAAAATCCCAAAAACCTCCTTTATTTATTTATATATTAATATTTTTTTTTTGACACGACTAAATTAATTATATTGAAAATTTGAACCTCTTTTTCAGATTCTAAAATATATTAATTTTATACAAGATTAAGTAGCTGGTTATAAAATATTGTTATAATAAATTTTATGAAAATATTTTATATTTCATTCTATCACTAACTGTATTTATTTTTTTATAAATAAAAAATTGACCCATAACCTGTTTGTTATACACGATTAAGTAAATAAAAAAATACACTACCGCCTGATTAACACATTATTTTATTCGTATATATTTAATAATATATTAGAAATAATATATTTTTTAAATATTTTATCAATTATTATGGATTCATAATTATAATTCATAATGAAGTCCATTATTATGGATTGAATTTTTACTTTTTATATTTTAATCTTTAATAAACAAAAAAATATTATATTTCATAGATTGACATGTAAATTTTGAATAATAAATGATTATTTATATTGTCAAAAAAAAATCTATATTTGAAAAATTTTTAAAATTCAGATGTCTGAAAAAAATTATATAAAATCAGTAAAACAAATTACAAAATTTATTATACATATTTTATCAATAAAATCATGAAACATTTTTTATCACCTAAAATAATTCATACTATCAACAGAAAATAAAAATATATCCATAAAAAAAATTGACACAATCAAATAAACCCTATTATTTATACACTAACGATTCCACAAAATCAGAGCCTATATAAACGAAACACGAAAAAAAAATGTTTTTTTTTTCATATTTATGTATGAAAATAGACGCCATTCTTACATTTGTTCAGAACACATTCACTGTAAAAACACAAAATAATAAATTTTATATATATATATATATATATATATATATATATATATATATATATATATATATATATATATATATACAATTTTTACAAAGCTAAGCAATGAACCGACGTCACTTTGCGTCACGACTGTACACGATCGTTTGTTCCACTCGACTGGTGAACGATCGAGTGTACGAAAGTCGGAGAACCTCAAGTCTCTCTCACCTGTTTTGCCGGCAATAAAACCGAAAAGAGAGGGGTACAGGTGCGCTCGCCTAGTGCCGCACTGTATATTTCATAGTGAATTATGCATACTGAACATCGCCAAAGATGAACGTTCAAAAATCAATATTTGAATATTTTTTTAATATTTACGTCTAGTACCAACACTGTATAACTTATGGTAAAATTATGCATTTTATTCATCATTAATAATGATATGCACAATAGATATTCAGAGCTATCCAATGATGATTCTGGATTTATAATTACTATATATATATATATATATATATATATATATATATATATATATATATACCTAGTGCCGTACTGTGTAAACTGCAATATATATATTAAATATGTTACTCATCGTAAAAATGAACGTCATAATTATAAGAAAATAAAATAAGTATATAACGCCCTGAAAAGATTGATTCTGAGTACAAATATGACTCATCCATTTTTCTGTAATAATATATATAGAAGGACGAGTCATCAGTTCTATGCACTATATTGTAATTTTATAAGTGGTCAAAAAATATACATACCAAATTATAAAGATAAAAATAAAAAATATATTTTTAGCATTAAAATTTTTTCAATGAAATTTTGCAAATTTTTGGAAATATTAACAAAAAAAAATGGATTCATAATAGATTATATACAATTATAATAACAAAAATTTGAAAAATATAATTTCCGGAATTCTAATTTATATTATATTAGTAATATTTTTACTGAAAATATTCAGTCATACTACAAAATACATTTTATTTCCTCATTTCAATCATAAATTTCAATACAAATGCAATAATAAATTTAAAATATATTAAAAAAAAATACAAATATAATACATAAAAATAAAAATATTAATAAATAAGATTAGAAAAGCTCGTTTCAAAATTATTAATGTGTCATTGAACTCGTTTAGATAAAATCAAAGAAAAAATTTAATCCAAATACGAGTACCAAAAAAAAAAAAAAACGACATTTAATGAAATCAGTTCAAGTTCGATTGATTAAATTTCATACATTAATTTGAATATTTAATGTACTATAGAATACATTCATAAATTATAACACTCTCAGTGACATAATATAAAACACATAGAAAAAAATAATAATTAACCGAAAAAAATCACTGTATAGAAAAAAACGATTTATTTTCGAGAAATCCTATAAGTGCAGATTTAAATCCTAAGTTACATATACTTTACAATATCGGTAATCCGACCTTCGATTATCCGATATTTAAACTTAATAACACACTAAATCTTAGTAATCCAACGTATCGCCGTATATCGCATTTCTAACAATCAATTTATTCCGAATGAGACGAGTCATTAGTTCTATGCTTAATCTATAAATTTTCTATAATAAAACGCATATTTCGTGAACATTATATATATATATATATATATATATATATATATATATATATATATTTATATCACAATATATTTTCATATCTTTTATTCGTATTTCATATACAGCATCAATGTTCTAGAAAAACATAATTTAAAAATGGAAAATAATTGTTGAACGGAAATATTCTATTAAACAAAAATTTGATTAAAAACCACAGCACATGTGCAAAAATAAAGGACCATTAATATGCTATGTGGAAAATTATAAAATTTCCTTTCAACTCGCCGATTTCCGCATTCAGAACTCTTTCTGTCAAAAATAAAAACCGCACACGAATATTTATATATATATATATATATATATATATATATATATATATATATATATATATATATATATACTTCGTCGAAAAATAAAATATTATATAATAAAAAAAAATAAAAAAAATCTGCGGTATTTCCAAAAAAATACTGATAAAATAAAATTCGTACCCCCAGTTCGTTCGTTAATTATTAACCTTCGAGAAAAACCGCAAAGCTTTTCCGATGCACAATTATTGTACATTTTAAATTTTCCGCCCGGTTGATTCGGACCGTTGTTTTTTTTTCTCTTTATTCTAGTTTATTTATTTATTTATTTTTTAATTTATTTCTTCTTGCGTGGAATTACTTCACATACACGATTCAACCAATAGAAATAATAATAATAATATATATATATATATATATATATATATATATATATATATATATATATATAATATAATAGTGCTCGTTGAACGTAAAATTTCTTACTATCTAGCCGAATAGAAATTAATTACGCATTACATCACGTAGTAAATTAATAGGAAGATTTCAATTAATTTTTATGTTTCTCCTACGAAGCCTATGAAAATAATCGATATTGCGTAATCTTTAACATTGCACACGAGGCGGTCAGAGAACAAAGTATTTAAAAATCATAAAATATTGAATGAACGAAGACCCCCCTTTGATATCAAACTCCCCCCTCCCCAGTTATTCAATAATATTTTTTTTGTAATTTAACAAGAAAATTTCATTATTTACATTTTTATTAAGATATATAATATAAATATTAAGATTGAATTCAATTAATAAATATCTTTTATTTTGAACTATCAACTTGATCTTATAAAACTAGATAAAAAAGTCTTATATATAGAAACTATAATTTCAATGAAATAAAATGACAATTTCCTGGTCCAATTTTAAATTAAATATATGCTCAATCATGTTTTATGTTCTTTCGCCTTTGAATGTTTTTATATAAAATATTCTATCGTAAATTAAAATAAATATATACAAAATTAATAAATTATAATTAATGTATAATTGAAAAAATGCACCGATGTGAATTTTAGAAAGCATTGTTCGATGATTGTTTACAACTGTTTTTTTTTATTATTTTATAATACATAATAGTAAATCACTTTTACATTTACCGTAAAGAATTATAATTTTTTATTAACATTTTTCGGTATATTAATTAATATGATAATTTTTCAATTTTTTTTATCTATATATAGGTATATATTTCGTAAAATAATTAATATTCATTTATAACATGAATATTATAATATCTATATTACAAAATTATTATAATCCATTGTTATTAATGTTGAATATATATATATATATATATATATATATATATATATATATATATATATATATATTATACATATTGAAAGCTAATATCTGTATTTCCAACTATATAAAAATAATCAAATTCTATACACTAGATCTACTTGATTGTGTATATATATATATATATATATATATATATATATATATATATATATATATATATATATATATATATATATATTACACAACTATGTGATATGAATTGGAAAATGTTTGCAAAAACGAGAGTGAATGAGATTTCCATATACGGAAATTACTCGAAATAATCATAGCAAAAAAAAACGATTCTCAATCTTTTCAGCGACAAACTTTGTTATATAAATACTTAGCAATTAAAATTTTTGTACAAAACAGATCATTTTTTATAATATCAAATTTTTAAATAATTATATTTTTATAAAACGAAATTTATTTTTATATAATATATACGTAATCATCTTTTGTTTTTACTAGTTAAAAGTAACATTTTTTACTATGAAATATTATAATATAACTATATTTTTTTTATTAATTAATAAATAAATAAATAAAATCGTATATTCATGATATAATTTCAGATTTAAATGACTAAAAATCAAAAAAAAAAAAAATATCGATGACAACAAAGTAAACAGAATACTAAATTTTTTCCCATGAGATCGCTTTATATTGAAAACACAAAAACAAATCTCTGAATAAAGAATGAATGCGAAGGTTTCTGAATCCCTCTTTAAAGCTATTCGACAATTTTATAAATATTTAATATAGCATTATATCAATATATATATATATAAGATTACATTTATTTATTTATTTATCAATAATCAATGATGAAATCGATTTCATATTAAAATTTGAAAAAAAATCAAAATAATCTTATTAAGAAATTTTATTACACGGCGAAGTGTTAAAGTTGAGAAGCGCTGGACCGCGATCACGGTCGCTTTTAACTTTTATAGTTAAGCGCCCGCATTTCACTGATGGAAACATCGTTTCTCAACATGTATCCGACACAACGGCAATATTTGCAACCGCGAAATGTATTCGGCACAAATTTATCGCAGGCAAAATATGAATTTGAATTATTTATGGACGGGCGTGGCTTTCTATATGGCAAGTCGACGTACAAAGTTTTCGCATGAAAAACGACCGCACCTTTAAATAAATAGCAATTTTTCAAAAGTCGCCGTATAGATGAACAAAATTCACAAATGCACTTTTCTAAAGTACTAGAATGATAATTTAGAATAGGGGTGGTCAACATGTGGCGCATCATACGATTGCGAATCGCTCATTATAATCCACAAATAACAGTGACATGCTTCAGAAATTCTTTTTTTTTTAAGAAGACCTTCAAAATATCTATACAAATTAAAAATTTTGTGGTGCGTCCGAATATGAAGTCAAAAAAGAAGCAAAAAGTTAATTATATTTAAATTAAAACATAACAGTATATTATAATTGTTTAAAAAACAATTTCATTGAAGCTAATCCCTTAGTAACCCCCCTTCATATTCGGCCATAAAACCATAGCTAATAAAATAGTATGTTAATTTTAATCTTTTTATCTCATATTTTAAGATGATGTTTACAAAAATGTATTGTATGTTTTTTTCTGAATTTGAGTGCTTTTTTGCAAAAATTTCATACTTTTTCGTATTGCAAAATTTGAGGAAGGACTTATATGTGCGATGGAATAGAAAATATAGCGAAATATCTATCCATCCGATTCGATTTGTAACGATTAATCATTTAAAAAAAATAGATCGAAATATATGATATAAAAAAAATATGGATTGCACTGAAAAAAAAACAAATATTCGATACATTAAAAATTTGTAATAGTTAAAAATACTGAATATCATGATTTATAATTCCATCAAATCAAATCAAGATCAAGCGATAACTAAAGGCATAAATTCAAATATACGATTATGTGTAACAAACGCTTTATTTAATCCTGTTTCAACGGTGCAAGTCACATAAAATAATAGTTATAAAAAAAAATACCTAGAAATATAAAAGAATAATTAAGAAAAAATTTTATTAATAAATTTCAAGCATAAAATAATACAAAAAAAAAAAACACAAAACAATGTTGACAACTAGAGAAGTGTAAACTTTCATCGAAATTACATATTTATTATAATCATTATTTATGACTATATATATATATATATATATATATATATATATATATATATATATATATATATATATATATGGTATATATACTAATAAAAAAAACGAAAGCGGTTACAGCGATCGAATAATAATAAAAAAAAATCAACGAGATCCAAATTATATACTCGTTCGTATAATCCACTAAATTCCTATCGGTTAGAAAAAAAAACGCATAAATCGATATTTTTATATCGCATAAAACATAATGCTCAACTTATTAGCGAAGATATACATTGATACATTTGTACCCTTTGGCCTCGGACAAACACATAAATTAACGTCGCTTCCTACACGCCTCGTTCAAATATACAAATGCGGCAATAAAATGCTCATAAATGCATAAAAATATCGGATGTCTCAATTTAATGAGCCCGATAGTGGGCGAAAGAATCTTAAAATCTTCTCTAATTTCACGAAAGTTGTTATGAAAACTATTATAATTTATATTTATATATACATATAAATATGTGTGTGTGTGTGTAAATATTTATAAAAATAAATAAAACTTTTAAAATGCTATATAAAATATAATTTATTACGAAATTTAAATGTCGCATCGTTCCTTTTTCCACCCTCTTGCGATAAAAAGAAAACCGTGTTTATTACAAGGGGGTTGGAAAAACGTGTATAAAGTTTTAAAAAATGGCGGAAAATCACGCAACACAAACAGAAATTGACTCTGTTTACGTACGAATTTATTCGATAATTTCCAAGTTTGAGTGCTTTTAATTGCTTAGGGGAAAGTCGATTGCAGTAATCGCAGTATTCTCTATATAACCGTTAAAATAATAATCTGTTTAGTTTTAAAAGTATAATCAATTCTAAATGAGTGGAATTTAAGTCTAAATATACCGTAATTAGTAATAAAATTCAATCAAGATACCCTTCTTATGGTTGTAATGATTCATTTCAAATCAAAAAAGATAATTATGTGTTAATAATAATAAAATTATAATTGACATTTAGCATTCTTAGAAAAAAATATCAAAATGCTTTTCTGTTGTCTTCTTTGGGGTTTTCATCATTCATCCATTATTTTTGAAAATTTGAACTTCTTAATATATCAACCGCTTATTATACAAAAATGACATGACTATTAAAAATTATTGTAAAATTTTAATTCCTTAATTGACATTAATTGATTTTTATATTATCATTGAAAATGAGCAAGTATACAAAATTTCAACTCAATTGAATATTGAGAAATGATAAAAAAAAAATCAATTTCAAGATTCAGAATTAAATCTTTTTAATTCACGATATTTTGGCGTTTTTAAACGATAATAAATCAATTTATTTTATATCCAATTTGACCGAGGAACAAAAGGAATATTCGAATTTTACGGTCAGGAATGCATTTTTTTCTGCTTATATAAGCATTCCATTGAGAGTACTTTATTAGACCCTTTTACCGCCCTATCTTTCGAAACAAAAAAAAACCGATGTAAAAAAAATGGATCGGAATTTATTAGAACCGCATATTATATTATAATAAAAATAAATGATATGCACATAATGATCCCAATAATAATTATCTGATAACTATTATAATAAATGGATATTAAAATTATAAAGTCGACATAGATTTTACATATATATTCATATATATTTTAGACGACAATTCTTCTCTGATTTACATGTAAATTCCTGAGAAGACAAAGACTATAATTGGTTGTATTTGGAGGGAAGTTCTATATATTTTTTTTACATTTTCTTTTTCCGTGATTTATTATTACGTGAATACATAGAAAAGTATGAACAAAACAGTATAATAATGCGATATAATCAAACGTGTAGTTTGATATTGGATGTGACATATCTGATAAATAATCTTGTAATATAACCAGCGTTTCTCAAACATTTTCCAATTATAATATTATAAAAATACAGTACGATTTTTTTTCACATTCATAACAATACCATATATATTTTATATAATTTAATGAGTATTATTTGCGAAAATTAATTCTAATCAGACGTGCATTTTTATTAACTTTATATAATTCAAAATATAATTCTTAATATTTAAGTGATAATTCTGTATTAATAATATTAAATAATATTTTATAATGATTTATCATATATTTTTTTTTTAATAATAATAAAAAAAAATATTACTTTATATTATTTTATCGAATGATAAAAATCAAAAATATCTAGTATCGTAATACACGATTGGAAATAAAGTCGGTGCCGTTTTTAAATGGATATTTCGATATAGTTTCCACAATAAAAAAAATAAAATCCACAGAAATCGTACGGAATAAAACGCGACACAATGGCCGTTATTGAAATAGTGCGTTGGCCAAATGCTCGAGCACGCTCTCTTTCGTCGCAGCCGATAGAAAATGTCATAATAAACGTTCAATTCGTTGCGACACAAGAAACAAAATAATGTTTGCCAGTGCAATTATTGTCGTTACAAGCACGCAATATATAAAATACAATACGTGTATCTTGTAAAATACACGCATTTCCATAAATATATATATATATATATATATATATAAAGTCACGTCCACACAATTAAGATATATTTAAAAGCTGAAACAACAGAGTAAACGTCAATGTTTCGAGAATAAAGTATGAAGAAAATGTCGATAAAGAGATTATTTCAACTAAATACAACGACTATAAACGAATTCATACGATTTTTAGAATGATATTTTTACAAAATAAATCTAAATCTAAACTAACATAACCCAGATGGCATTGATCAGTTATTTATTTTGTCGTTAAAGCTACATTCGATAAATAATATTATAATATAATTATTACAATTTATATATAAAAACAATACGGACAGAATTATAAAAAATGTTGCAATATTTATAATATGTACTCTTTTATATTATATTATATAAATTGAACAATTTTATATGACAATTGCTAAATAAAGTAGCTCTCATTTTAAAATTTAATATTATATATATACGAACAATATAGATATTTATAACGCTTCTTAAAGGTTTTAGTCATCCCTTCTGAGTCAAACTAACAACTCGATCATATATAATTATTTCAAGAGCAAATATATATATATATATATATATATATATATATATATATATATATATATATATATATATATATATATATATATATATATATATATACCTCGTTAAAAACGACATCCGCGTATGCGAATTGAGTCAAAGTGGTTAAAATTGAATATGGCACTTGCTAAAATAGAAACGATTTCGTCTCGTTTACTGGTTAGACAAAGTGCAATGGCGCCTAGCTAAATATAAACCATCAAAGAACAACAAGGACACGACTTGCCTTCACCGAGTAAATTTATATTGTAAGCGCGCTTCAAATTCAAATCTTTAAAAATCTGTGAAAGTGCGTTTTCGGTCCACTTTTTGAAGACGAAAGTTCTCCAGCTAGTAATTCATTCTGAGGTCTCGAAAAATCGAATAAACGCACTCTCACACCTGGCTCATCTATCATAAGAAAAACGCGGATCGATCAGATATTTTATATATGTCTCTCTTACCTACGAAGAAAGTAACAGAATAACGGTATAATGCCCACGACTATTCATCTATCTATCTATCTATCTATCTATTTATATGCCTATCTGACTGTATACATGGCGAAAATAAATCACAGAGTCCACGCAGAGTCCAGATCTGGCCATTTGAATGTCCAATTAAAACCGGCCGACGTTTCTAGTGGTCCATTTTCGTGAATGAAAATCGTGACCGTGCCGGAAAATCGGTTTTCTCGTCATAACGAACGAATCTATATATATTGAATATCTATTAAAAAAAAAAAAATATATATATATAAGTAAAATAATAATGACTAGAGTTCATATTTCACGATTGAATTATAGATACGAATCTAGAATATTGTTTGTCGTCGTGATATAAATTTATGAAATATTGATAGTATATTTAGAATTTGAAGGTTTAAAAAAATAAGCAAAACATAAATCTTAATTATAAAAGAATTATGACCCAAAATAAAAGAAAATAATTTAACTATTGCAAGAGCACTAATAAATTTCTTAAATAGAAATAATGGATTTGCAATAAAATAAAGTTATAATTAGAGAGTTCAACTAATTTATTAACAAACGAAGGTCAAATTTATAAAATTTTTAAAGTTCAAACAATAAAAAAATATGATAATTGCACAAATTAAATACTTGAACATCAAAAATATAATGAAAACGTTTATAAAAATAATCTAGCACACAATTTTTATTACATTATATAATTAATCAAGTATTGATTTGCAGACAACGAAACTAAAATCTTTAATAGAACCTATTTAAAAAATATTGGAAAAGAAAATCTAGATTTATCAAGATATATATATACATAATAGAAGATCATTAAGTTTTCAATCAACATTAAATAAAATCGATTAATGTCTTCTCATATGAAAATAAAAAAAAAATCAACTGGCACTATTTTACTAATAACAACATAAAATTATACCTCGTTATTATCTATCGACATTTTATAATAAAGAACCACCTTGAAATTTAAAATAGAAATATGCAAAATGGAATATGAATATTTTGAAGACATATTTCACAATTAATAGGTAATATAAAAAAAAGTCAAAAAAATCCTTGTCCGATAAAGAATCGATTATTGCGCGAAACTTTCGAACAACGTTACACACGTCTATTGTTAATTTTTTTCTATTACTATTTAACCATATATATAAAAAACGATATAAAATAATAATAATAAAAATACAATATATATATATATATATATATATATATATATATATATATATATATATATACTAACATCAAATATTTATTTATAAAAATATACTTATGAAGTGGTAAAAGAAAATATTGATAGACGTGCGTCAAATGATTCAGATTTATTAAAATCGATAACTTTCTTCACAATATCACATTACTATAGTTTCATTGTTATTTTTTTTTCCTTTCTAAGATCAAAAGATCAGTTTATGACTTCATCTAAAAAAAAATATATTATTATAATTATATTCATCGTTTCTGTGATATATAAAATATTTATACATATTCATTTGACGTAGAAACTGTGTGACTGAATTTTTATTAGATAAACAAATCAGAAGATACGTCATTTGTATATATAAAAAAAACTACAACAAAATTTGTTGTTAACAAATTACTTTCAGGAAATCGTTTTATTTATATTTTATTCATCATAATCTTTTGATTTATACGAATAATTACAATAAAAATTATAATTTAAAAAAAATACTTAAATAAATTATGATAATATTTCAATCTCCTTTCCACCGGAATACACTATATAAAATAAAATATTATTTATATATATTATGTTAATCATGTTAATACACACACACATATATATATATATATATATATATATATATATATATATATATATATATATATATATATATATAATTCGAATGTAATAAAAAAAAAGTTTTTAAAACATTATTAAAAATTATTGCAAAATTAACATCGTTTAATTATAATATATAGTAATTTGCATTTTTAACGATAAAAAAATATTCAAAAACACATCAAAAACTAACATTTAAAAATGTGTAGATCTTCTAAAGACCACGAAAAAAAAGGCAATCTCCATATATAATATTTTTTTTTTCATAATATTTAAACGATTCGAAACGTTGACACAAATCGATTAAATTCGACCATATTAAAAATCGGAAGAAGAAAAATCGCGCGGAAGTTCTCATATTTAAAATTCGTTACGTAACGCTATTATAAAACGCGAAAGAAGAAAATTTATCTAAAGTTCACCTAGTCATAAATTATTTTCTATCCTCGTAATTCGCCATATTTCGATGTGTAGAAAAAAAAAAGAATTAAGAAGAAGAAGAAGAAGAAGATGATGATGAGAAAAAAAAACACTTAGCGAAATTTACAATCGCTAAGCGTAAAAGCGACGTCGTACAAGAATTTCGAAATTCGCCAACACAAATCACAATCTATCGAACGGGTGAAAATAGAAAAAAATAAAAAATAAATAAAGAAAAGAAAAATTTATTCGTCTATCTTGCGAAAATTTACGTCGAAAAAGAATCACTTTTAATAGTGGCTGCCAACTGAAAAATGGGCATAGTTTGCTGGAAAAACGCATTTCGTGAAAATGTGCCAAGTCTGGGAAAGCGGAATTCCAATTGTGAACAACTTTATACGGAAATAGCCATAGTAATAATGCGAAAACACGATATATATTGTCTTAATAAATATATAAAAATATATCACTAGTTCAACAGACCATAATGGATCTTTATATAACCGTATAGACTACTTTATTCGATTATATTGTCCGAGTTGATCAATAATTTCGAAAAAAAACGATAGATCTTTTAAGCATAATATAATTCCATAATTATATATAGAATATTAATAGCAAATATTATTTATTTATTTTGAAAATTTTATTAAAAAAATATTATTTTTCGTTCATTTCTTCTGCACTCAGAGCTTTAATCTGTCTTTTATTTTAATATAATATTCATATTTTCCATTTTTTTAATATATATATATATACTAAAAATATATAATAAATAAAATTAATTATAATTATTATATTACAATATATATGTGTTAAGTTGTTGAATGATATTGTATATTAATATTATTATTATTATGTTAAAAATAAATTATAATCTAAATAGTGATCAACGATTAGTAATTATAACATGATAAATCTTTAATAATAATAATATATATAAAATCAAGAGTACTCCAAATTTTACTTTTACTGGCTTCTCATTCATAGTTTCATAAATTATGCTAATATATAATATATATAAATATTATAGGAAAAATCTAATAAAAATTTGAAAATATTCTCCGGTCTAACAATAATTTATAAATACACAAAATTTTACTATGATGAATATTCTTCTACTAAATTTGATTAATAAATTTTCAATCACACCCAAAATCTAATTTATCGCATAAAATGCGAAATAAAAAATGGCAATACAAAACGATTTTAACAGTATATAACGAAATAATCTCGCAATGATAATAATGACAAAAGTGACAAAACTTCCACGGGGCGAATGAAAATATTGCGCAATAAAAATACTTGCATAATGCAATCAAAAGTACGATTGCGCAATCCGCGGAAGATGCACGTATTATCATCGTCGTCGTATTACCAGATAAAACGTGTCGTTTTTTCACGACGTTTTTTAAAAAAATATTATATATATATGTATATTAACCGATATTTACGATAAATTCTTAAAAATAATCGGGCAATTTGTATAATTTTGCGCGTTGCATTTCGCGAATTGCAATATCAATATTGCGCCCGTTCGACTTCTATAAATCTGTTCAAAATATTTAATTATATATATATATATATATATATATATATATATATATATATATATATATATATACGCAATTAACTTATATAATTCTATTATGTTTATTGCGAATTTAATATTATAAAGCGATCGACGTAAAATAATTTCCATTAATTATTACGTATAAATAAAAAAAAACTTCACGATCACGATAGTGTAAAAATGAAAAGATTGCGCAATTGCAAAAAAAAATTCATAGTAATTTGCATTCGCGTAATTTATTACCGATCGTTGAAAAATTGTAAAAAAAAAATAAAAATTTTTGCGTTCAAAAATATTTTAAACTACCATAAATCAATCTATCGATTCCGATTGCTCAATTCTATAATGAAAAGACGGAATTTTTCACAAAAAAATTAAATAATATACTATATATAATATATAATTCGCTGTTGATAACGAATTGACCAATAAATTAATTCATTTTTTTCACATTTATATATATATATATATATATATATATATATATATATATATATATATATATATATATATATATATAATAAACAAGCCGACCTTGTCCCGAATGTACATATTTATATACAATTTACATACCAATTTTTTTTATCTATGAATTAATGACATCTGCCATGTTTTACGCCGAATATCTCCATACAATATATATATACATATGTATGTATATATATATATATATATATATATATATATATATATATATATATATAATATTAATTTAAAGTATATAAACAATAGTTTAATAATTCAAAATTTCAATGTAATAATAATTAATATAAACCGAATCGCGAATAATTTTTATTATAATTGACGCCCTACCGTATAATAATAATAATATAATGTTTAATTAAAACGTTTCTACAGTCAATAATAATAACAATAATAATAATAATATAAATAAATAAAGAACTTTCACCGTCTATCAAAATATTATTGATACTTAACCGTTACTAATGAACAGCAGTTAAACTGACAACGTGTCAACGCTCAATAGAAAAAAAAACGAACATCGTTTTCATTGAAGACTCATTAATGTTACAATATATATATATATATATATATATATATATATATATACATACAAAATGCCAATAATATATATATGTGTGTAATTTAAACCGCTTTCATATTAGATATAAGAGACCAAAGAATACAAATGCATCGAAAATCTTCCTAGAACGACGACAAATTCATAGAAATTTGGACATCATAAACTATTCATACATAATCAAATACTGCATAATAATTAAGTCATTATATATTTAAAAAAAATCTTAACTATACAATTTAACTATTAAAAGAAGAAAGAAGACATAACACATATCAAGCGGATAAACGATCGTCGCATTTTATACATTAATACGACTAACGTGTTGCAGTTGCAAAATCGTCACTTTTTTTTTTTTTACTTAATTTCACTTGTATCGTTTGACTTTTGACCGCTTCTTACAAGATTGTTTATAGCCGTGAATGAGACACGTGACCGACTTAAAGGCGGTTAGTTTGGAACTTGATGCTGGAAATACTGCTGTTCAACATCGTCTTTCGTACCCTAGATTCCTTCAAACACCTGTTTTTTTCTGAATATTTATACGATAAAAAACGATTCGTTTACATTTACTATTTTGAATGATCAATAATAAAAATAAAACATAAATAATGCTTCATATTTAATTTTATATTATAGTGTCTTCAATGTGTTGACCATATATTATAATTTATGGTAAAAATCTATGAAAGAATCAAAATAAGATTTATTTCATCTCATATCAAAAAATTCTATATCATAAAGTTTGAGAAAATATGGATAAAAAAAACCATCCCATACTAAAACCTGTCGATGATTCTGTTTAGAAAAAGGAAGAAATGAGATTTTATTGGGTCCACTGAGCAAAAACTGATCTCATGAATTCCAAGTCTATGATAATTTGATTCTAAATTTTCTTCTTAGAAAAAATATATATCATAAACCACAATATTCAAACGTATATAAATATAAAATTCTGCCAATTTATATATTAATTATACTAGTATATTTTACATAAATTGTCATTACACAATTTGACAATTAAAAATACGTCCAGTATTTAATAGACACATGTCCGTGGGTGTATCTTCATTATATAAACTCGTACCGTATTAAACTGGTTCTACTGGATATATAATTATTTGCGGTCAGATTTGTGACGCGAGGTCCTCGAAAGTGACACCGACCTGACGGCTCCGACCTGCTGACCCCTCTTATCCACAAGCCACCATGAAGAAGCTTCAACATAAAATACCGACACCACTTTTTTTTTTCCACTCATTCAAAAATACACCGCAAGCACATCTCATTCTTCTTTGAAGCCACGACATGATGATATTCTGACCGCGAACGTCGATAAATCATACATTATATTCATTCAACAATCTATCAAATAATATGAACGCATTTTCACTGTAATAACGCTCGAACACTTTTAGAATGTTATGTATAATATTTAGTTGATAATGTTTTTAAAACAATAAAAACGAACGGCTACTACATTAAAATCGAATCCTTTCACACGATTCGAATGCAAATTTACATAGTGCACTTACTAGCTTTTAGACGACTAATTATAACAGTATTTCGAGTGTTCGAGAGAGCCCGTTATACTTGTCTCGAGTGGGTACTTTGTGCATTTCGGTATACGCAACTTGCACCCTGAGGCCAATCTCATAAAGTGTGTGTGTGTGTGTGTGTGAGTGCGTGTGCTCGATACAACGAAGAAACCAAAACAACGAAGAAGCCACAACTGAATTGTTCAGGTCGACAATGAGGTATACAAATGTTTGCCAAAGGCACTGTTCCACTCGTATACATATGTAGTGTGTCTCGTTAACCCAGCTATATATATATATATAAAAACTGAAGAATATCAATTTCAACCTACACTAGTTCAAATATAATATTTTAACCCAAATTGGGAAAAAAAATTATGCTGAAAACGACATATCACATAAAATGAACAGACGGACGAATGAATAACAATAAATGTGAAAGTCATGATGCAAGGCCATTCCAATACCAATAAATGAAATATTTACATCAGAGACCAAAACTCACCTACGCGTCCCATCAATAAATCATACCAATTTTACGATCCATCACGTCCATCAAACTAGCAGTATAGTATCGTTTTGTATTAATATATGTAATATGTACATCACGAACTTCCAACGTCGATATTTCGACACCTCAAATTTGTACAATATGTTAGAGAGGTCCCCTCCACCCCAATCGTACTTTTCAACAACAACGCATTCTAAATCTGTCTACGAAACGAAAAAGAAATACCACATTGTAGATAATGATAGAAACAAAAGTCAAAACTATGGTGATGATCGGATTTTAATTTGTTGTATTCAAAAATATTTTTGTTTCATACAAATCAACGGCCTTGTTCGTCCTTTCTACTATATTCATTGTCATATATATATATTAATAGACATTTGGATATTTCGTCTTTATGGACAACTCATCACGTATGCTATGAGGATATTTTGTACGAGCGCCCTAATGTCTGCCGATTGTCGGTCGAAGAAAACGCACGTCGAATTAAATACTGACACAAATGCCTCGCTGACCGACGGATGGTTCCCGGATGTTTCATTTATTATTGCAACATTTCGTTTCGACGCCTTCAAATTGAAAATTTGATACTTTAAATAATTTAAAGCACCGGATCGAATTCGCGCGAGAAAACTCAAAACGGATACGTGTACAAAGTTTAGAGTCAATTATATACGAAACGTTTGTAAATTTTTGTCTCACTTTTGGAAAACGATTTATGTAGATTCTGAGAGAAAATCGGAATAAATATAAAAAGGAAATCGAATGCAATTACTTGATCTAATTTTTGAGAGCAAGTTATTTATATAAAATATCGATTACTCTGATATAAAGAAGATAATGTTACCAAAATCAATAGAAATAAAGCAAATACAACAAATAAATAAAGGATTATAAACTGTGTAATATGCATATAAACACACTTTTATAAACGGACTAAAAATTAAACCATAATCATTTTTCTTATAAAAATTACAAATTCATTCTTTTATAATTAAAAATGAAAGTGTAGGTGCGATAGTTTCCTATATTTCTCTCTGAACATATATTGTTAAATTAAATAAATAAAATGACACCAAAATTAGACTCTTCAACTTTAAAAGCTCTATATAAAAGTAAGATTTCTTCAAAAAAAAATATAAAAACTATTTTTTTTAAATATTTTATTCCATTATTAAGAATCGATAATACATAACAGCAGAATCAGTGAAACACCGCTCTTTAAATTTGTTTTAAATAGAGTCGAGTCGTCAGCTTTACGCCCAATTATCAGCATATTTTCCTTTCTCGAGCAATCATAGAATAAAATGAATCCATTATTAACCTTCACAATCTATAGATTTTATTCATTAAAATCATGCACATTACTATGATTCAATCATCACTCGGAAAAACTTTTACCTTTTTTTTATGTATATATATTTTTAAATTTTAACTAATAGGACACATCGTTGAAATAAAACCGCTCATTATTATGCGAAACACTGCAGTGTTACAAAATTTACGAGCAAAAGAAATCAAATTGAACGATATTCGATTCCTTTTGGAGAACGTTGAAACAGAAACACGAACGTACAAATTAATTCAACTTTCTCGAACTGAACAAAGAAAGATGAGTCATACGAGGAAAACCCTCGAAGACATTTTAATAAAAGAACATTTCTAAATAAATAAAAAAATATATATTATATATACGACACCAATCCAACAAAAATTCTTCTAACCAAATATAAATTCGTGAAAGAATTCGGCATAGTTGTAATACAATTACATACATACTTGATAATAATAATGATTTTAATCGACGACAAATTGTTTAAATTTAATATATAAATATTTTTAATATGTTTTAGTCATTATTATTAGCAAGTTTTCTAACGTAAAGGGCAATAATCTTGAGTAAACTCTCAACTGATATCCGAAGAAAACTGCAGATTACTCGGAGTAACCACGCGAGAATAATCGAAAAACGTGCAATATTTACAATTTTTCACGGAAGATCGTTAAAATATATACTAATATAACATTAAATATATATATATATAAACATATATAGAAATATATATATAAAAATCTCGAGTCAAGCACACTTCTGTTTTTATAAGAAATTAAAGTGATGGAAGAGTGCGTGAAGAATTAAACGGTTTACGTTTGATTTATATACGTAAATATGATTTTTAACGAGTTTAAATTTAACTGTCGGTTTAAAAAAAATGTATAAATTAATTGCTATAAAGGTTATTGAACATAATGAACTTTACGCGTGTGTTAAGCGTTAAAAATAAATTAACGAAATTTAATATCGCCTTCGAGCAGAACGTGAAGCTGATGCTGTAAATTGAAGCATTAGAACATTGAATTAATGTTTTGGAAATTGTACTAAAATATTAGTTCTTTTTGTTCAATTTTTATATATTTAATACAATAACAGTAATAATTCTGAATTTAAATCCGAGCGCTGATAAAAGGAAAAAAAATCTAATATTCTAAACTCTAAAGTTTAAAGTCTTTATCTTTGTACATGAATCGTAAAAAAATAATACTTTAAAAACATTGTCATCAAACATAAAAAGGCGGAACAAATTAATAGTAAAAAGATATTACATTAACTATAAAAAAATGTAACATAAAATATGATGGAAAAAGATCATGTTCAAAATTATAGAAAATTACCTCCAATTGCATAAGAATATAAACTTTTTAGCTATTTTATGCACCCTGTAGGCTATGTTTTAAACACGATAAATAATTTTCACTTTTTAGAAAAAAAAATCTATAAAGTAAATTATGATATGCTCTAATATTAAAAAAAAGATTGATTATCGCTGCTTTAATTTATACCAAATACAACATTACTAATAATAAAAACTATCACAAAATAAAAGAATATTATCAAATATTAACCATGCGCACTCCTTTTACGATCGTAAACAGGATACACCCCTTAAACGCCCACGGGACAGTTATAATTTCTCCGATTTTCTGACCTCAAATTCTAAAATATTTTTCACGGTCACAACAACAACAATAATAATAATAATAATAAAAATGGCGAAGAAGAACAAACAACAAATAAGAATCGATAAAATTAAACTGATCAATATGTACGATGTCGTCAGGCTCTAACGGTTCATCAGTCGAATTAATATGGAACAAAGTTTGCCAAGTACGTGAACTGTATTCGTGTCGAATTACAATTATATATATATATATATATATATATATATATATATATATATATATATATATACAGCTACATCACAAAACCACTAATGTCCTCATAGCAAAGAATAAATTTACTATAGCATTCGATCCTTATATATTTCTCATCGAAAGGATACGTATATATATCTGAAAAAAACCCTTTGGTTGTCGGTCTCGATTAAATTCAAACCCTTTTTTAGTCCGCATTGTGCAGACGCAACAAGACGACCACCCTTAGCAACCCCTATAAATAGTACGTGTCGTCCATAAACTTTTTGACTTCAAAGGGTAGTTTTGGCTTTGAGCGAAATTACCTCAAATCCTTGGTGGTCTTAAGAATTCAAGGGTTCAGCGCCACTTCTCGTCGATTACTCTGACCTTTAAAGATCAAAGATTCACAGACTGGATTAACTTTTCTATCATTAATAAATCTAATTGATTTAAAATAATAAACCACTGCAAAGCGTGCTGCGATATTTTTTTTTAAAACAGTTTGTGATTCAAAAAGAATTTTTAAGTCCATTATAATATATTCAACGTTTTGAATTAAAATAGAAATTCAATATTGTGCAAAAAAAAAAAGAACATGCCGTGTCACATTACAAATGGTAATCGCGTGTCGAATGCAAACTATTAATATAAGTAAAAAATTATTAACACTACACTAAATTTCATCAATTTCAGGAAACACACTATTAAATTCTATTTCCCGTTTTCTTTTCCTCCGGTAATTATCAGTTTCCTTTCCGCACAATTATGATTTTTATTTTCATTACAATTTAGATAAATTATTCTATAATAGATTATAATACAAAAATAAATATACTCACCCCTCGAACAGTATTGATGAAATACGACAGATATTTAGATGTTCAGATTAAATGACGACACGTTCTGACACTTGAAACACACTTTCTGAAACAGATAAAAAATACGCATTTAATATTATATTTCATTGAATTTTAGATTAGATATAATAAAATTTGAAGACGATTTTCAACATTTTATTTGAAAAAAAATGAATAAAATGTACCTAAATAACAATATATACTATCATTTTACATATCACATCAGCATTACGCTGGTTGACAATTTCTGAGATAATAAATTATAATCGATCGATAATAAAATTCTCGAGAAAAAAAAATAAAACGTGAATAATCCGTCGGAATTTGTAATCAATGGTATTTTTAATCCAAATGAATCATGATCACCTTAGAATACAATTATATAGACTAAGACGGCTATAAATCGAACAATAAACTATAAATGTAACCATAATACCGCCCGAAGTCCGAAAGATCAGGCAATATATTAAAAAGTGGATGAAAATAATCGATCGTTCGATTCAATGATAAATTACAATTATCCCGCTAATTACATTAAGTGCACAAAACAAACGCCGAACGAAACCTGAGCATTGAACAATATGAAATAAATTATCATTGTTGCCCTGTGACTGCATGGGTATTGTTAAAAACAATACTTGAATTAAACGCACATTTACGTCTATGCATATGTATGTAATTTAACATTAAAAATATATATATATATATATATATATATATAATGAATGTAAACAGTTGAACAATTGAAATGTTAATTATTTTAAACATGACCGGTTTACAATGTGAAAAAATTCGTCGTCTGCAAAATCGTTCAGCATTCATTATATATTGAATAATAATTAGATCTAAATGACTCGAATTATATGATAATTATCTTAGAATAGATATATTGACACCTGTAATGATATATAAATTCTCTTATTAAGTGCACAGCAGGTCTCCGTTTCGAATCCTGGAATGTCACTTGCGTTTTCAATCGCCATTTAAAAGAATCATCATACGACTCGCGTTAAGTTTTTCAATAAAAAAATTAAAAATATCAAAAAAAAAAAAGTAAAAAATTCGGATCCATAAATGGTTATAACCAGGATAAGTACACGAAGTCATCGTCGGTCTATTTGTATATGATGATTTTTTGCTTAAAAGTTGCCGATGACGAGTATATTAACACTCAGTTATGACTTTAAAAGAATCCAACGAGAAACCATTTCAGAATGGTTTACCTATAATAACAAATTAACTATTATTGGATAAAAATAAAAATAAAATTTTGCTCAATGTGCCATTCCAATATTCACTACTGTTCAACGAGAGACGTAAAAATGTAACAACATACCAAAAAAAAATGCAGAAATAATTAAGACACGCTATGAACCCAGATAGACAGCTGTGCAAATCTATCCTCGAATGCCAGGTGACGAGACGAGCGAACCAAACGAAACGAATGGCAAATATGACGTGTCCGAAATGAATAAAAAATGATATATATATATATATATATATATATATATATATATATATATATATATATATATATATATATATATATATATATTTTGCTAGACCAAATTCACGGTTGCTCCATCAGACAGTCCAGGTTATGATAGTGGGTTCCGAGTTTGCGTGATCTGACCCAGTCGTTATTGTGAGTGATGGTCAGCGAACAGGCGACTCCGCCACTGTCACGAAACGAGGATTGACTTTTAGGACAAGAAGTCCAAATGAAATACGATGATAACAACCGGGTGTGGTCTTTGTTGCCGGTTCAAGCGGTTTCCTAGTGGACGAGCATCGACCCTGACCCAGTGGACGATCTCAATATTTTGCTGGAGTCACTGCCTATAATGTTGAGGTCTTCCCGAGTACTGAAATTGTAGTCCACAAAACGATCGATAGTCTTTCTATTCAATTCAGCTAGATTTTTAAACTTATATCATATCAAACTATAATATAGTTCTGAATCAATTAAAAAAAAATATACAAATTGTCATTATTCAAGGATCTACATATAATTAAAATCTAATGGAGAAAAAAAAACGGAAAACTTTAAATTTAAAGCACACTATTAATGTTTGATAAATACAATTATATTAATTTTCGGAGAATTATTTTCTTAACTCGAAGGGTATGAAAAATGGAATGATATTAATTTAGGGCAGTTTTACCCTCGTTCAATGATTAATTTATAAATGACGCAATGTTAGAATAATAACCCCATTTCATTTTATTTAATGTTAGCAAACAAAAAGGCAACATAATAAAAATTTATAATATATAATATTATATTTTAGATTAATAAACAATAAATCTCAAGTTCGAATCATGAGATTTTATATTCTATAATGATTTGACACAAAAATAAATCTGTAATATCACTAATTAGCATATTCAGTGTATATTTTTGCTTTTTAAATTATAAAAGAAAATTAATTTGATCACATTACATTCTTTATATATTCACAATAAAAAAATTAATTTAAAAAAAATAAAATTAGTTTTACTTTCATCGCTCATTAAACGATGTTGTGATCGAAAAAAAAAATAGCTGAATAAATAATATTTATATAATTTTAATCATAATATTTAAAAGTCATTATAGTGATATGAGTATGTGTGTACGCAGATTTGACGATATGGAAATGGAAAGTTTAAAATATATACGTAAAACCATATTATTATATAAATACGTTATAATAATTGTGCGCATAAATGCTACGGTCACAGTAATTACGCGTCGTTAACACGTTTGTCACGGGCTTAAATCATGGAGCGAATCTTAAAAAATAAGTACTTAGAGAAAAAATAATCAAAACAGTCATACTTATAAATATATATTTCGTCAACGATATTAGTTAATGATGTAACCCAATATGTATCTCATTATTTTTTAATAGAAAAAAAATAACGAAATGGATAATAAAAGTCGATAATATGAAATGCAATATTTATTTACAACGAAAAAAAATCAAATTTTACAATTGATGCATTTAATGTGATCTCAACCTAAGATTATCATTATTTTTTAAGCTCAGACGTCTGCCTTTATGGCGCCTGTTCCACTTCATCGTCCACTAAACGAAGCAAATATACATTTGCCTAAAATTATACGCTTCATATTTAGCACTACGCAATATTGCAAAAAGCTCTCACCGCTAATAATACATTAATATCTAGTATAGCACAATTTCTATTACTATTTTTCTTATATAACTATTCATCCTTTCATTAATTATTCATAATGGACTTCAAATATATTATTATATATCTTTTGATCGTTAATTTCACTATATAAAATAGCATGGGAAATGTAAACTTCTTCACGAAGATTTCCTTCGTGATCTTTTATTGCAGCCCCGTTCAAGCTTCTTCTACTCTTGAGCACTTTTAATGCCGCCCTCAAACAGAATTTTATTGCGACAGTCTCAACAGGCTATCAGCTAAGATTACTCTTCGACCTTTTTTATCCTTAATGTAACCCTCTTCTATAAACATAGCATGAGAAACCGAGTTTCCCTATTGCAATGACTTAAGCAAGTATTGCTTCAATTATTTCGTATTCTACCTTATTATATAGGAAATATCATATGAAAGAACTACTCTAAAAGGATCTTTCTTTCAAAAAACTAAAATCTACTCCCATATATATCACACATATCTAATAAAAATTCAATCGATTAATATTATTATTCCCTATTCAAAGTATTATTCTGATCACATGTATAAATTAATAGCAATCAATATAAAATTATTCATAGAACATAAAACATCTAACCATTGATTATGCTATTTAATATTATAATTCAAAAAAAAAAAAATAAACAAATAAACTGGGGTACGAAGAACCCAATAAAACCAATTACAGATTATTAGGACCGCATATATCGATAACGCGCACGTCCGCATTTTATGTGTTATCCCTTCGATTACATAAATTAAAATTTATCACTTTTTACACCCAAACACACACACACACACACACATATATATAAGTCACGCAACTGCATATATAAATTAATAAATAAAAAAAACAAGAGCAGGGGTGTTTTCAGTCACGTAATACTAAAATATACGAGGATGTCCTCGTTCCGACATAATTCTCCTCGTAAAAATAAACTACGTGGAAACCTTCATTTAATAATCGTAACGTTTACGATTACGCTCTTTTTTTTTCTTCGTCTTGAAATTGTTCATACGTGAGTGTTTTTAATTCGAAGCGAAATGTTTAACATTGTTAAGCCGGATCTACACGATTATGAAAATTGAGATAATTCGCAAAAAAAAAATTTTTTCTTGTTAAAATACGATATTGCATATACAATTTTTTTTTCAATAAAAATATATTGTTTAGATAGATGAAAAATAAATAAAATGAAAAATTGAATTTATATATAAATACACTATAGTAAAAAGAAAATAAAAATAGGTTGCACCATCTATCGATTAATTCAAAAATTTTCACATTTTATTAACAAATCGATTCACCTGTTGAAATCAGCGCTATGTTCAATAAATATAATAATTTAAAATATATTATTATTATTATTACAAGAAATATTAAAAAAATAATGATAATAAAAACACATTTGGGAAATTTCATATAATATAATAAAAAAATAATATGCCTTACAAAAGAAAATAAAGTTTGCTAATTAAGTTGTAAAAGTTTGAAAACTTCATTAATTTATATTTCCAGCTTCCGTTTTATTATACGAATATATTTTTGAAGTTTTTCATACAAAAAAAAAACATTACAATAATAAAAATCTGAATTTAATTATTATTAATTTATATGTGTGTGTGTGTGTGTTGTATACTAATATAATAATTTTATTTCAAACCACTAACTTGAAATGTCTATCTACGACTTTTGAAAAAGAATGTAACATTTTCTTTTCCCCTTTATTATTTTTTTTTATTTACTATCATGATGATATTTAAATGTAAAATTGAGGGTTCATAAAGCTTCAGATAGATGTTTCACTAAAAATAACACATTATCTTTAAAACAACAAAATTGTAAGAAACATAATCCGTTTTAATCCTTTTTCTCTTCAAACTAAAAACTACACATCTTTCTTCTTTTTTAAACTGACTTTCCTTAGATCTGTCACAAATAAGGTAAATTATATCCTATATTTCAAATCATTAAATCAAAAATATACCTTCTTTCTAAAAAAAAAAAAAAAAAAACAACTACAGAACGAAAATAAATTAAACAACCAACAACAAAAAAATTCCTAGTAAATTAAGAATTAGTTAGATATTCTTGGAATTTCATGTCAGTTAAAATGGACAACTGCAAGCATAAAATAACTGACACGCTGATCTTCCACTGCTGAAAAAAGAAAAACTTCCGATAACCCTTCGAAATGCATACCGTTTCATAGACGAAACGAAAATAATAAAACGGTAATAAAACTCCATTTCCAATTAGTGATTCCAGAAACGCGTTCCAGTCATAATTTGATAAATTACATGAATTAGTTTCAGTTGAAAATATCGTCGACGATATATTATGACACTCGATATTTTCTTCGGCGCGAAGAAATAAAAGAGGAATTTTAAATCTTTGCCTTATGGTTTAATATGAAGCCATACAAAGAAAGCTAAAAATACCGTAACACATATATCGTTTAAGAAGGGCGTTATCCTGCCATCGGTAATCTCTATAGACGCTAATAAATACTAGAAATAGTATACTAAACAGTAACTAAAAGTGAATAAAATGAGTATATTTATAAAATTAATCAATATTATATCGCACCGTAATTCGGTGCGTAGCATCCAAAGGGTTACAACAAACAAAATAGCACATATAACGAGCATCACGAGCCATACTATATATATTATATAATATTAAAATATCGAAGGTTTTTATCACGAGCGCAAATTGATATCATCATTAGTGCTTTTACTGTGTTTTTGTACAACATGGTAAACATTAATTTCATCGACGATAGCATCGAGCTGATTGCAACGGATTAAAACGAGATCCTAGTTCGAAACTGGAATCAATTAAATGCAGACCGAATGAAAAATAAAGCCGGATAACCATCGACGTAACGTCTTTATGAGGATTTTAACTGTATACAGTTTCTATTTTTACTCGGTTGAAAAAAAAAACGCCATTGAATAATATCACGAATAGATGCGAACGGAACTCGAAGTGTTAACTTATACTGATTTAAAATTTATTTATTTCACTTGTATTAAAATTATGATATATAATGTTATAATTTAACCATAATATTATTCATCGTGAATGATATATATTTATGAATAAATTAAAATATTTAAATGAGTATTATACAGGTCAATAATTCTACAATCATAATATTATTTTAAAGATATTAATATATATTTACATTGTATGATGATCATAAAATGAAGTAACAAATCAAATACTTGAAAAAAAAATAGTTTTTATATAAATTCCCATACTTCATCATTCTCGCTTCTTTTATCATTTGTTATATCGATCCTTATTGATCATCTTAGGTGTAAAAAAAATCAGATATTTTCAACTTTTTCATATATTATTTAAAATATAAAAAAATCTATATTAATTAATAGAATATTCTTATACAATTATATAAATAAATTCTAATAATGAATAAAAAATAAGAAGAACCAAATGGACTAAGTCCCTAATGGATTGCGATTACGGCTTGACAAAGCCTGAAGTACGACATTCATATACTGGATTTGCGACAGTCATAAATAACCGAGACGACGCTCAGACGTTCGAAGTAATCTTAAAAAAAGGACGCAATTTTACGTGTTTGATATATAAATGTTGACTTTAAGCGAAAAAACGGACACGATAAAAACAGTATATCAATGTAATTCTTAACCACAAAGTCTCGACATCAGTCGCCTGACACCAAAAATCGATCGATAAAATATTCGAAAGGCGAATTATCATAAGATGCGTTCACATTTCTAAACTTCGAGGTCTCGCGACTGGTTAATTAATAGGGACCGATGGCATTTTGTGATATCGGGGACTAGGGAATAAAAACTCAAAACGTTCTCCCCAGTGTGATTCAGCATTACAAAAGCAATCGAAAATCAGCGGTTCTCGGAATAGATTCCATTTGAAACGAGCACCAAATCGAGAAAAGGACGACTCGGTCACCGGTTCCTCGACAGGTTGTTGCTGATCTTTGCCATATTTGGCATAAAAATATAACGTTGAAAACGAGCACCCGCATATAACGATTGCTCACTGCGACAATAGACAATTCCCATTTCATAATCTGTAAAAGGACACGATTTTCATCCCCAATATAGACTAAGGTTCATACATTAGTCAAACGATTTGTAAAAATATAAAACGAAACCACTTTTTATACAAGAGATACATTCTTAAAAATATACGCTAATGGAATTTTAGAACCATTAAGTTTAAGTTTACTAGATTAGACAAAATTATAAAAGTGAAATTATGAACAAAACATAATCATATTCAACGACAAACAATGTGCTGCATAATTTTGTTCTTGTTCAATTCTATATTGAGAATAAAATCGGACCCAAAATAAATATGTTCTTAGTGACCGACACGTGGGTCAATTTTTTAGGTCACTAAGGTTTTAAGTCAATAAGTTCCAACCTAGTTTTGGATTGAAAGCAAATTAAAATGTCCCAATTAAGTCCATTTGAATAACTAAGGTGGTCGATCGACTTTATTTTTACTATAACGTTAATAATTCAATATTTTTTAAATATGAAATTTAGATTTAATCTTATTTTGCAGTATATTATATATCGAATGCCATAATAAAAAATGATAAATCATTAATTAAAGATATTTTTAATATAAATAATGATCCGATGTCCAAATAAAGACAATTACGGCATCGAAATTGATGCTGAGCTACGATTGAAAGTTAACCTCGTGTCGCGTCAATTTTTATTTTCTTTTTAAATGAAAGATAAAATGAATCGAAATGACACAGTCAATGCACGTATTGGATTTGTCATAGATAAAATATCACTTTTTCATATGTCATTAGCTAGGGTAATGTCACGTATTGACGCATCATAAAGAATTATTGAACTAATCCAATGACCCAAGAAGGACAACAATGAGACGATACGCAATGACCGTTCGCAAAAAAAAAAAATACAATACAGCAAGAATAAAGATAAGCCATTCGCCATGTGGAAAAACGTGACTTGTCGCCGAAATGTTACTATATTTTTATATATGTATATATAAAAGAAGAAAGCGCATTTTTTTTAGAGAACAAAAGCGTTCTCATAGGCGTGAAATTCACGAAATTCTTCTGCGGATTTTCGTTCCTGGCTTGGAGGAGACTTGAAGATTTGTGTCATCTGCAGCTGTGCAGCGGATAGTTTTGAAATTCTTCCTCGTCATACAGGAAACGGCAGCGTGTGCTAAATGTGAACTGGAAGTCCAGGAAAGTCTCCAGAGGCAGATATAGAAACGGCAATAAACGTTTTATTGTCTAACGTCATTGTTAGACACAAAAGATTAGCATAAACTTGTATACATTTCCTAATACTTTTTTTTTTGTTCGAGTTTGATTTTTTAAAAAAATAAACACCATTAAAAATTAACATTATCACTAATTATAATATTAAAAATATAGTACAAAATAATTTGCAATACACATCAAAGTCATTACCGTTGTAAGGAAACGGATATGATGTTTAAATGATGACACCATAAATTATATTCACATGTGCCATCATATTAGCATTCAAAATAAGAAAAGTGCTTTAAACTCTTAAACGATCGATAAATATAGAATAAACTAAAAGAGTGTTTCCAAATCTTTTCATCAAACTAGAATAATAAAATTATAAAAAAAAAACAATAATTTCATCAAAATTTCATTACAGTAAATACATTGTATGCTGTGCTTTGTCCACGCACTTTCATCGGATAAAATTATACACCAATGAGTCATGGACCAGCTGTCTCCCTGTTCTGGCACTTCCAACCAAATTGACAATGGTAATTACCGATTGATCGGTTGGTTAGTTTCGCAAAATACAAACAAACGATGACGTTTTTATTATTTCAGCAACAACCACTGCCTACATTTGGCCTTTGTCTCTCTTATTTTTTTTTTTTTGAGACATTCAAGGTTGGTTTCTTTTTCCTACCTCAACTTCAGCATTGTATATATATATACAATGAAATGTATATATTTTTACGACATTCTAGATTTACAACAAATCTTATCAAAATATATATAGAAAAGTGATTCTCAATATTTTCTTATAATCACAAAAAAAAAATATTAAAATTACATCGATTTAGAAGTACTGATATATATATATATATATATATATATATATATATATATATATATATATATATATATATATATATATATTAGAACAAGATCGCTATCCTAATACAAAACGTCAAACATCTATCACATTAACGCAATAAAAATAAATGCATACAGTGACGTCTCGGGTTCAAACCATGGTAATAAGACACGTTAATTACACATTGCACTAAATACTTGCGATAATAACGGCAATTAAACCTCTTCTAGAGTACATTTTCGATTCATGCGTGAAAAAGCACTTAACGCTCATATAAAAAGCAAACACATAATTAAAAAGTTTACTCGAACTACGTTTAATCGAACTAAACGACTATAAAACAACGTAAAAATCGAATATAATATATATATTATATAAGTATTAAATAGATTGAAAAAAAAAACATTTGGGAACTCAGTATAATGAAGCATGTTAAGAAATAGTGGCTCATTACCAAATATGGTACAATCGTACTAAAGATAGGATGTTGAACACGTCTATTGTAATATGAGACTATATATTACATAAATTATTCCTCCTATGAATATGTTGAATCTCGTATATATTATATATATATATATATATATATATATATATATATATATATATATATATATATATATATATAAAATAAGGTAAATCTCATCGTGGTTCATTTTTATGTCTACATAAAAATGTGAAATAACTAATATAATTCAATACGAGAACTCTTCAATGACATGTATATATTTAAAAAAGACATTTTATCTCAAAAAAAAAAATATCGTCGTAGAAAAAGAATTTGTTGATGATGTATAAATTGTAGTAAAAAAAAGGTGAGTTTTGATCTCAACATCATTGTCGAGAGTGTAAAACGAAGTGTTGGTTAAATATTTAACTTGCAGTTAAGAGTGAATTATTATCATATGTAAACGGTTAGTGGAAAAAAAATGTACACATTTTGAGAAACGCTACCGCTTGCATTTTTACGAAATTATACGAATACTAATATCGAATATATTATCGAATATTACATTTTAATTAATAATTATAATCGTTTTTCTAGTTTTGAAAATATGTCTCTTGTTAAATATCATGTGTTGAATTTACATAACAAAATAATTTTTTCAATATATATTCGTGTATAGTTTTATTAGTATTAATCAGAATTCAAAAATTGACATTTCAAATTAAACCATCGTATACTGATAAGGCGTTCAAATTTTATAAAATTGTTAAAACATCCTTCGTATTCATTTAATTTAGCTTCCGTTGAATTTAGATAAAATATGGATAAAAACAACTATAATTATTACTACTCAGATATAAAAATAATATACGTATAAAAATTATGTTTAATTTTACATTAGTCACATTTATTATATATATATATATATATATATATATATATATATATATATATATATATATAATAAAATTTAAACTCAATACATTCACATTGTATTTATTCAATGCATATTGATTTTACATCACTAAATGTATTTAACCACAATAATACAATATTTTTATTAAATTATTTATATTTGTATAAGATAATAAATATATTTCACAAACTCAATTATATAAAAAATTACATTTAAATTTAAATAAACAAATTTATATCTATGACTCAAAAATCAATAAAATATAAATAAATTTAGTATATTTTCCATATAATTTTAATTATAATTCGTAACACGAAAACAGGAAACATCGAACGTTTCCTCTCGAAAAGACGACTTCCGTCCACTAATGTCGTCTATATGTATTTCGATCACGGATTCAATTAAATTAAAATCTCGTAAAAGGCCGCATCGAATGTGACGCTACGCAGTTTAATACCCCTGAATTAAATTCGCGTCGAAACTGGAACGATTCTAGATGAGATTATAACTATATATAATTAAATCTATCGATTGACGCGTCTCGTATTCGAGACGTTTACGAATGAAATGAACCTATTCATCATTAAAATGGTGACTTGTATCAAAATAAACATTTAATATTATCAATATTCATTGTAATTTGATTATTTGTTCCAAATTTTATTCTTAAAATAATCAATGGAAGCTAAATCTAAATAATAAGATAGATATTAGATTATAACATTTTTTAATTAAAATATTGTTTAGAATTATAGTTGATTGTCAGAACATAAATAAATAAATAATCAAATATTTATTTATACTATATATATCTATATTTATAAATACATGATAATATGGTTATTTTTCAATTGTATTAAAAATATATAATAAATAATTTATATTACTAAGATTTATTTATAACACATTTTCATATTTTTCTATATAACAATTTCATATTTTTCTTTATATAAATTAAAATAGACTATTATAATTCTAAAGATACTAAAATTAATCATTATCAGAATAAAAAAGTATACTGTTTATAAATGAAATTTGTACCGAAATATCGTTACAATAAGAGCTATACAATTATAAAATTAATGAAATCATTGAAATATTTTAATTAAATTTTGTATATAACCATATATATATATATATATATATATCATTCATAATAAGACTGATATTTTGAAAAATATTGTATATATCATATAAAAATATTCTCGGATGAATATTTAAATTAAATATCTGCAAATATTATTTAAATCGTACGAATCAACACAAGAGCAGATAATTAATATTAAAATATGTAGAAATTTTTCTTACAAAATCTCCGCGACATTAGCAAATATTTTTACGTCATCACCAATTTAATTACATGTTTAATTACGCACAGAAAAAAAAATGACACATCGCACACGATTTACATGCAAACTTAATGTTAAAAAAAAAAACAATAACAAACAAACAAAACAACAATGAAATAAATTAAAACCGCTCGAACGACGGGTAGATTGCAAAATGACCGTTTATCAAATGATATTGATAACGTTGCCGTATAAACAAACAAACAAACAAAAAAAAAATGTGGCATATAAAACATTAAAAATATGAATAATTACTAGAAGATTATTCGTAAAATTATAAATTACGTTTATTCGGACGCGTTTTATGAATCTTTTTCAGTCGTATATGTAAACGTGCGAAGCAGATTATGGTCGGAAACGTGTATTATTTTAGACGGCGCGAGCGAACATAACGACACCCGGAGTACGACTGTCGCATACGGAACAGCTGCAGCATATACAGGACTGTACAATAATACTGTGCGTAATAAATAAAACCGGAGAACTCGTGCTTAACTTTTCAAATTTTTTTTTTATTTTATTTTATTTTATTTCAATATTGTTTATCCCTTTTCGACTGTACCGCGAGTTTCGTACGGGGAATTCCCCCTGTGATGAGAGTATGTGTATGTTTATATGACGGGTTCCAAATGCATATAAAATATGCAGAACCGTGACGAGGCAGGGGCAAAAGGGACAGTGATATATATGGATAATATAACATAAGTATAATATATATTTTTTCGCAAATTCTTTACTCATATGTATTATATGCATATATATATATATATATATATATATATATATATATATATATATATATATATATATAAATATAATTTATTATTATATCATATTTAACAATACACTATAAATATTATTATTCAATATTTTTATTGTTACTAAAATAATAAGCTCTTGTTCGCCTATTTATAATTGTGAATTCAATATTGGTCTTTATATATAATTTATAAAAAAATATGTAAACTATAAAAAATATAAACAATGTACAATTCAATATGAAAAAAAAATAATCTAGTTCTAAAACTTAATCTAAAAATAACTTTAATTTATAAAATTCAAATAAATATCAAATAGTGACTTTCGAATTTTTAATACGTAGACTTCTATTTTTTAAAGATCTTAAATTGTATAAAAACTCAAGAAAACATTTCTCGCTCTCATAGAAAAATGTATAATATCTAATACGGCTCATATTTGAGGCATTATAGTTTTTTTTCTAAAAGACCAACGACTCATATTTGAGTCGATGGCATAGGCGTGTAATTTCTCATCAAGATTTACAGCAATTTCATTAACAAACGTGTAGCGAAAGTGTTCAATTATTAAATATACCAAAAAAAATCATAGATTCTTAAATTAAAAATTTATATTTTAAAATAAAAAAATATATATGAATAAAAATTCTTTATGTTCATCACTTATTTTTTTTTCAAAAGACCCATATCCAATAATACCACCTGCTGTTATTATTACACACTTCGATGCCCTTTAACATCTTCAATCGACCTTATGAGGGCAACATCATCAAATTAGCAACCAAAAAACATTTATAATCCGATTATATAGTTGAAATTTTAATAACACATATTTATGACATTAATAGTAAAAAAAAAAAAAAAAAATAGAAAAATCCTAGAAACGTTACTGTTCATATAGTATATATGAATAGTTTCACGCATCCCCCTAGTTCTCTAATTTCGCGTTTACACGTGCGAGGGTCGCACTTAACAAATGGTCCCTGATGAAAGATTCAGAGACTATTCATTTTTGAAAAACATGAAATCCATATAACCCATAGTATTGTACTTCAAACAATACAATCTATCCACAGAAAGTCTATGTGAAATCTTTAAATAATATATAATACTTTTTACTATGAGATAACTTTCTGTATATCTAAGACAATTTTTTTATATCCATTTCTCAATTTAATAATAAATTTAAACGTTAAATTAACGACACAATATTTATATGAATCGCATGACAGAAACACTGTCATGCCATTTATATAGTCTACTGAGATTAAATTCTGGTATGAGTTGAGTTGGATTAGGAATATATATAATCGAATTTAATACCCAAAGGATAGATCTACTATTTTATATATATCTTATACACAACATCGACAATACAAATATCCACCAATGGATACAAAAGTTCAATTCCCAAAAGAAAACCCTCAGGATTACGAAAGACCAATAAAATTCCAATATATACAAAAAAGATGAAACACGACAATAAAAAATCTTCATTCACCAACAGATTATACTTTATTAATTTATAATAAGAATCTGTTTTAAATGCATTTTGACCCAGTTATGTAATAGTCAAACCCTTTGCATCCAACAGACGACCCTCGATGATGGATACTAAATGAACGCAATTCTCGACGAACGATTCGAATGTATTTTTTTTTTCAGCTGAAATCATCGGATCAAAGATTGTTTAATCGTTTTAAACGTCGAATTAAAACAGTGTTTATCATGAAAAAATCAACACTTCACCCGGTGTTTACGAAAAATTCAATTGAAAATAATATGTAAAATTATTAACATATAATATTGAAAAAAAAAAACTATAACGACATTAAAAGCGGTTTGGATTTTTGTGTTTAATTATTATTTTATGGCGACTGTTTAAATATTTATTTCGACGACGGATAAATATTTAAAATATTTAATGCGATCACGTGTTACTAAAATCGATTATATTATGAAGGAAAAAAAATCACGTTTTATTTCTATTATATATAATATATTTTTAATGTTATCGCTTTGATTTGTAACGAGTAATTTTGAATTAATTTAAATATGATTATTAAAAAAATAAAATAAAATAAAAAATACCTGTTATATAGTTTAATATTTAACAAGAACCGTATCTAGGTAATTATACGGAATATTTTTATTATATATTAATTTATAAAATATATCGATCGTAAATAAAAAAGTAAAATTTTTCAATAAAAATAAATATTCATTTAATTTAAGAAATCGACGTTCAGAATTAAAGGGACTTTTCTATTATTAATATATATATATATATATATATATATATATATATATATATATATATATATATATATATATATATATATTTATTTATTTTTACTATTAATCGTATGATTCTATATGCATAATATTAGCAAATAAGCATTTTAATGATTTATAAAAAAAATGTTCGCGGCGATAAAAATATACATGGCCATACAGAAATAACGTGTCGATAATAAATACGGATTAAAAATTTTCCCGTGTTTGATATGTAATATATAAATAATTTCGCTGCATATTGCGGTCGATGTTCGTTTTCCTTTTACGTATATTTATGTTATATTATATAAAGATTTTTTTTTTCGTAACATATTGCACTTTGATATGAACAATATCGCATGTCAATAAAATCGTATATTTATTTATTAATATTTTTATCAAAAATAATAGAAATGGAAAAATGAAAAAAATTCGCAAAAATTTCATTCGGAAAAAAATTTCAGATACGCTCGAATTCTCGCAGCCTCGTTCAAAAATAGGATACCGAGAATTCCGCAAAAGAATTTCCGAACGTGAATAATAATAGCGATGTAAACATATCTAAAAATAATGGAAAAATAAATAAAAATAAAACGCGTATATAATTGAAAAATATCGATTTGGCGAAATGATCGATTGTGTTATTTTGCAATACACGTCGAACGGATGCAAGTCAAGTGCGCACTGGAATGCCATTAATGCGCTTTGAATCCGCAATTAAATATTATCGAAAAATAATACATACTAAGAAGTATGCGAAGAATAAAAAAAAATGTCTGCAATTGCATTTTAAGAATGCGCCTAATTAATTTGCTTGCAAATATATAATTTATTGAACAGAGAACAGACGTTCTGAACGATATTGAAAGTGAATCCGTAACACTTTGCATTAATCATTATTATTACTAATGCGCTTAGCTCGTTATAATATGACACGTTTATTATTAAAATATATATATATATATATATATATATATATATATATATATATATGTATACATATTTAATATTATTCATAATTAAAATATAAATAAACGAATTTCTCTATATCTCGACATGAAATAATTAAATAATTATATATTATTTTTGTATATAATAATTAATATTACTAGTAAAACAAAATGCACTATATTATGCATAAATTAATCCAGAGATAACCAACTTAAGTGATCTTGCGGATCAACTTTGCGGTTCTTTTATAAAATTATTTATTTCACTACTTTGTGGTCGGTCTTCACTACATTGACCATGGTTTTGATGGTTTTCACTACTTTGACCATTATAAAATAAATATATTTTGTAAAAGTGTGATGAATTTTACGTGGACTAGAAAAAAATCAAGATACGGTTTCACGGATTAACCATTTTACATTTGCTTAATAAAATTAATTATTTTTTTTTAATATCATTTTACTATATATTGAAACCATTTTTTTTTCAAACTATTATAGATGATTCCACTTTCGATAATATATACAAATCGCACACGGAAAACTCCAAACTGTATACTTTGGCAATACCCACCCCGATGAAGGGCAAACTTTGACATTTGTCAATTCCACCCCAAGATACAAAAATAAAAAGAAGAAAAATAAATAAACAACATACACACACGAATGTGTATATCGACTTTGGGCAGGTCCAAATTGTACACTGCAAAGGGGGAGATTACTTGTGGATATATCTGTTCCTGGAAATCCTGGTATCGTTCCCCTAGCCGTATTATTTGTATGCTCTTTATGGCAATTGTCGGTTTAAACCACAATTTATTGCGTCTGTTACGTTCTAATCACTTATGCAAGTGACGGAATTGACGACTGTGATTGTTATTAAACGGTAATAAATCGAATGAATTGCCATTAAATTAAATTACCATCCGATAAACCTGAAGAAAATTGGATTAAGAATTAATTACATACAATAATTTCACGATAAATAATCATCATCTCGTACCTCGAATATTCAAAAAATCATAATAATAACATAATCGGATGTTTATCATAAATACATGTATGCAATATATAAGAAAATACAATGATTTTATTTCTGATTTTTAATTATTATTATTCAACATACATAAATAAGTATATATAAGTATTATTCTGGTTAATAATCAATTGCAGAAGCGCTAAATCAATCATGATTATATATATATATATATATATATATATATATATATATATATATATATATATATATATATATATATATATATATATAACGATAACGATAAAAAATATATGAAATTTTTTCGTAAAAAGTCGTAACTCGTAAACTGACTGTATTTTTACTGTAATTACACACATTTATGCAAGGTCATAATATCGCCACATTAATTAATGTTTAAGTTATAATATATATTTTCAAAAAATACTGATTTAATAAAGATGCTTAATTTTTAGTTGGAAATATGTAAAATTTCGAGAATATATTGAATTGAAGTTTTTTTCAAAAAAAAAAAAAAAAAATAACATATCACCAATTTATTTAACTATTTACCTATATTTAAATTATCAATCGTATTCATTTAATGGTATATTTTTATATCAAAAAATATTTTAAACTCGAAAGCATAAAAATATATTTGAACGAGTGACTCAGAAACCAGATTTTATGTCATAAAGAAATTATCTCATTTTTAATAAGTCGATAAATATATTTCATTTAGAGATTTTTTTTAATAAATATATTAATATTAAAAAAGTGATTTTTTTTAAATTACAATATCAAAAATATATTTTATTTTCATAAATATCATCAAATTGATCGGAGACCATTTATTTCGAGAAATAAAAAAAAAAATAATAATATGTAAGCGCATCGATATATGTAATATGACCAAAAAGAGACACAAAACAGTTCGTAGGAGTGTCAGAAAGTCAAGGTGGAGCCGAGTGTGGGCGATGAGGGTCGCCACCTCGCCCTACATGGAAGACGACGACGACGACGAGGTCTTCGAACTCGGGAAGGTGCACTTCTTTTTCTGCCATCAGACTTCAGACGACTCGATGACCATGATGCCACTATGTCGGCGACAACAGCAACGAAAATAAAAATAAAAAGAACACTTTTTGTCACATCACCGACTGTCATCAGGATAGACATCGTGTCACTTCCGACATACTCCAGAATCGAACATCGATCGTCGTAATGAAGAAGGAAATAAAACGAATTCACGCTAATGCTTCGTGACTTTTAAGAGTGTTTAACTAATAGACGCGTCGACGAATTCCCATTTAAACATAGAATAATGCCTGGATTTTTTATATTTTTCTTTAAAATACCTTTGGTTCGATGTTATGTGCTGCTTATTTTCGAAGAACCAAGAAGACCCACATACAAAAAAAAAATATGATCTACAATCATGACGCAGTCGGGACGAATGATTCAAAAAGGAAATGCCCCATTTCTATTGAGCATAAAACAAATGCAGTGACTATTATAGTATTAAATAACTGGAATTAAGAGTTAAGCAATGTGATTCTTCCGTCATACTATTATGCAACACTAAAAGATCATAATTCTATTGTATATTTAATATATAGAAATAAAATTAGAATTATAATGTTCTACATAAACTATAACTGTTCAATATTTTACTCGCTTATTCTAAACAAGTGTTGACGTACATGTAAAATTAGAAAATTTATCATGTCTGTCAGACTACATACATTCAGTCAGTCTCGTAAAAACTGTAATAAATCAAAGCCAGGGGATGTAAAAAAAAAAAGGAAAACAAAAAACGAATACAATGAAATCGAAGACTTTAACGACTGAACGTTCTAAGCAAACATTTTTATTTGGATTTTAGAACATCGCCGCAATAAAATCCAATGGAAATATTTACGTGTACTGTTAATGTGTTTTGTATGCATGAAGATGTATACATATTATAACGAATGTTAATTCGTTCAGCTGAAAATACAACTGAAATCATTTCGTCGACGTCCACATACTTTTAATAGAAAATTATGATTCATATTAAAAGTAAAATATTTTCATCATATATTAATTATGAAAATAGAATGAATTCTATTACTCAATCATCAAAAAATTATATTGATATTGCCTAATTTCGTTAGATCGTTTAAAATATATCAATTCCCCATATTTATTTCTGGATCAATTGATTGACATTTAGTGTACAAATGTCAAAAATAAATCAATCTTAACATACAAATTTATTTATTTATATAACGTAAAAAAAAAACCATTCTAGTCGTAACGGTATAAAGGGAGCAACGTTTTTAAATATAGATCTCATTCCTCTTTTATCCTGAAAAATGGGCACGTGCTCTAGAACGACTTTATCCTTAATCCGAAGCCAACCGAAAAAAAAAAGCACAGCATGCAGTCGTGTTTATGAAAATCGTACTTTTATATAATAAAATACGATAAACATCCTTCGTCTGCCGGATCCAGAAGTAAAGAGAAAAAAAATGGAGATTAAAGATAAAAAACCGAGGGTGTTTATTGAACGAGATCCGAGCTGCAGATACATCGGCAACATGCAGCATATCTGTAAATCAAAATGCAACATATATATATATATATATATATATATGATCTTATATCATCAGGACTCAATTATATGTTTCGTATAGTGAGCCTTTTGGGTGGACGAAAGTGTGTTTTTTTCTTTTTGTGTGCCACCCACGGAGAGACGATCGGGTAGTTCTAACACCCACGTGTAACCCTCAGCATCGAAAAGGCAGACGATACCACAGAATTCTATTATCCAGGTACAGAATGAAATAGAAAGGATGCAGATATGATGATTTATGACAGAGCCCAGTATTCACGAGGAGTCAAAGCATTTGACTTTGTTAAACATATCAGATTTAATACGAACTGGTTGACTCGGTTTACAATTATGAGTTCAAGTCGATCAATTGACCATTAAATGACAGGTTCAAAACCTATAATTGGGTTATTATAAGATACGTTTGCTTATATATATATATATATATATTTTACTCTCATTATTATTGTATGTAAAATTAATTTAACAAACACTTCTGATAGTATACTCTTTTAACATATAAGAAAAAAAAACTAAGCAAAAATTCTATATGTATGTAAATCGAATCGTGGTAAACGCAGAATGGTACCACTTAATCTAATTGAAAGGTCTGAAAGTTTATTACGAGAAAATGTAAATGCGTAATCTCAATCGACCAAGTAAAAGTATAGGCACTTTTACTCTAGATGATAGATTCCCTAATGGCATTCACATGAACTCCTTAGGGTATATTAAATTTCTAAAATAAATCAACTGAATTTTGAATGATATAGCTAAAATCTATTAGCAAAAATTGAAATCAAAATTTAAAGTAATTAGAATAAAAAAGCAAAACCTCTTTTTTTGCAAGAACGACTCCTGTAATGTTTACTAGAACATTCTAGAGACGGTCCTATGTCGTTAACGCTGCGAATAACAGCAGCGATATCTAATATCGTCCTATATTAAATATTTAATCGTATTTATTTTTACGTTATAATTTGTTTTTTTTTTTCAAAAAAAAACACATTTCGTAATTTCATGTTAACATTAAATAACTGTAAAAAATAAAAGTTATAAAAAAAAATTCTATTGAAAAAAGTATTTCTGAATAATGTAAATAAAAAAAATGAGAACCTCTAAATAAAAATATATTTTCGTTGTCTAATATGTATTCAATTAAAAAAATCGGTAAATATATAAATAATGATATAATCAATAAAAAAAATATTTCAAGTTTACCATATTGTACTTCAATATACACTATAAAATTATTGCTATATTCAAATGAACGATGTTACGATCCTATTGCAACGCTAAATTTTAGCCCTTAAGTATTCAAAACTTATATTATAGTCTGGCGCCGTCTTTATGAATAAATATATGTGATGTAAACAAATAAATGCACTGTAAACAATATGCAGAACACGAATCTGAAAACATGAATTATTCAGAAGCACATCTGCGGTAATGATCAAATGCCAAATTCCGGTAATATAACGTCACAAAAAACATACTAATAAGAGGCGTTAAGATAAATTAAATATACATGAAAAATAATTTATTATTATTATAAATATAATTGTCATTTATTTGTATTTCTTTGCGTAACGCTTTTAATCGAATGTTTCGATTATTTATTTTTTTTATAAATAATTATTAACACTTAACTTACTACTATCAGTCAATTTGATCATTTTCAAATCAACAACAAATTGACTATTATCTATGTTTAATTATAGAAATAATAACTACTTTATAGACTAATCATTTTGACCGGACACTATAGGAATAGATATATACTTAAAAGTGTCGGTAGGTTTAATATTAAATATAATGGTTTCAGTAGTAATATCAATTAATAACCCCATCTGTGAGATAGTCAAGACAAGATCTTAGAAAGCTAAATATAATATAACCCATACAACCTCTGTCAAGTTTTTAACATCGAGTATAGTAAATAATACAAGACAACAGTTAACTTTAAGCATTATACAGTGCTTTATCCCTTAGTCTTCATTGTTTTAGTATAAACAATGGCGATTACAATATACGGCACTAACCATACTAAAATATAATATTATCATTATAATTAGTACGACAACATAGTTGAATAAGAGCAGACTAGCCTCTTCAGCCCAGACGACTTTATTGATCATAAACCGACCACGTGCATATAAAGCACATACACATTCAAATATATATTATATACGTTGAATGCAACGCGTGCACTTATCCGCAATTTCAACCCTTCAACCCTGAAATGATGGTGAAAATTTCAGTAGTACTCACCTGCTGAAGTCGTTGTAAAAAAATAGAAAAAAGGATGATGAAAAATCTTTTCTTTTGTTCTGTTGATTGCCAGGATAGAAAGAGAGAGAGAAAGGGGGCGAACTTTTCTCTTTCCCTTTCCTCTTTCACACAACCCCAAGGAAATGCGCCGATCGATACCGCATGGAATACGCCTTCGAAATATATATTATGACACAAAAATGAATGCGAATTATAAATAAATATTATTTATATTATCGATTAAATATTTTTTGTTTATAAAATAAAATTCGATTATCAAAAACGACGCCGATTTCGAATTAACGAAAATAAACTCGCGCTCACGATAATTGCATAGAATATATTATAATATAATATATAATTATGAACGATAATATATATATATAAAAAAATAAAATTGATTAATTTTAAAAATAAAAAAAAATTGGCGCCTTAATTATGTTTACAAATGATAACGATAGCTCGAGACGAACACGAATCGTTGATGTAAAATTTTGAACACTTATATATTTTTTTAATATTATTATTATTATTATTATTATATTTTTAGAATAATTTTAACCGTTGTTTATTTATAAAAATAATAATGATAACAATCGCTGGTTGGAATAGCGATGTGTGCGACGACGATGCCGTCCACAGCACATTTATCCCTTATTTTGTATCGAAGAAAAACGAGCATGCGCAACAAGCATCCCCTGGACAAATATTACAATATATATATATATATATATATATATATATATATATATATATATATATATATATATACACAAACTTATTTTGTTTTTTCTAATAAAAATATATCATATTATATGAATCTTATATGTAATGCAAAAAAATATATTTAAATTTAATATCAAAATCCTTCAAAATATAAAATTCCTTCAAAAGCAGCAAAATATCAAAATCCTTCTTAAAGTTATTCAATATTTAAAATTAAAAATCTATTATTGATAAAGAAATAAATTTATTTATGTTATTCAAAAACTAAACCATTGTTTATATAATAATTTCAATATATATTTTTAACACATATACAATATTTTAACATTTTAAAAACAAAAAAAAATACTTAAAAATATTAAATAATTCTTAAATAAAATATTTATTATATATTTTTTATATTATTTCCAAATATTATGTTATCAAATTCTATGCTTATTTTTCTCTATTAGGACCAAATAATTTTGACGTGTAGAAAGAGTAGGTTATGTTTTTGTGGAAATTAATTTAATTTTTTTTCTTCAAATAATGTCCGATAAAAATAAAAAGAACAAGTAAATATTTCCAAAATACTAACGAAAAAATATTTTATTATCATACTAACACATTATTTTACATATTAGAAATCAACAACTAAAAAATGAAAAACCATCGCAGAGAAAAGATAATAAACAGAAAAAACCAAATAATAAAGATCCCAAACAAGGGAAAAGCGACACTCTTAGAAAAAATGAAAAACCAGTTCCCAAAAAATATGCATCAACAAGTCTTAATTTTATATTTCATATATTAGTTTTATAAAATATTTTAATAATATTTTGTGCATTTTATCAAACTTACGTATGCCAAATGCATTTTAGATGAAATAATAAGGCATAATATGGCAATTCTAAAGGAAGAAAATACTGCAACACCACCAATTCAAAATGAACAACCTTGTAATAAATATAGTAAAAGGAAAATACAAAGTAACTGGGATAGACTTGAATTACCGGAAAATTTATATGAAACAATGGAAAATGAAGCCCATGGTGCTGATATGGGAGTTAGTATAGAAATTTACATATAATTTTTAATAATCTGTATAAAAAAATCTTTAATATACACTTTTATTTTTTTTTACAGGATTTATTAAGAAAACCAATTTCGATAGGAGATCATTTCCAATTTAAACATGAAAAATTTTGGAATTTCGACTCTAAGTCATCAAACGAAAATGATTTATTTGCTTTAGATTTAAATAAAATATCAGAACATATTGCCTGCATTCCATTTTACAAAAGAAATGATATAAATATATCATTATTTTCAGAAGAAGATATAAAACATATGGATCGAATTGCATACATATCAAATGAAACACTCAAAAGAAAATCTAAAAATGCACTTTTTGCTGAAGATTCAAGCTGTACAATTGAGAATTCTAATATAAATGTTGATATTGATAAGATTTCTTCCAATATTGCTGAACAATGTCAAATAAAAACTGATGATGAATTATCAGAATTATTAGAGACAGTATCTAAACCTCCAATAACTTATAAAAATAATGCGCCAGGTTTATTTTTTATCTAATAACTCCCTTATTAGCTAATTATTTTTTTAATACTTTTTTATTATTAAAAATGTATAAATTATATTACAGATACAAAAGTTGAAGAAAATGATAATTCAAAACTATCTGAAGACGAAGATTTAGAAGAATGGCTCGGCGAATACATAAATAAATAGCAAATAAATTAAAAATAAGTTCTTTTATATTAGTTTTTTATTCTTTAAAGTATATTTTATAACACTTTTAATGAAATAGCACAATAATTAATTACATAATATATATATATAATTCGATATTTTATATCACATTCTAAAGAAATTTGTAATGATTTCAAATTTCTTGCAGATAACTTTAATGCTTGTGTGAATAATACACATAGATTCCCTAGATATTTTTTTCTACTTACAAAATACAAAAATATTCCATACATAAGTTCAGGAATTTAAATATATATATATATATATATATATATATATATATATATATATATATATATATGTATGTATGTATATATCATTAATCACTCAAATTAAATTCGATATAAATATAAAATTTGAGACATTAAAAAGGGGAATAATAATTGCGATTTTACGATAAAATCTAAATTCGCTATAATTATTTTATAAAAATCATAGTGAATTACACTAATTTGCTACACACTCATTTTTTTAAACTTTGGTATGAAGCTAAAATTTATATTCAAATTCAGATGTTAATAAGTATTTAAAATATGGCAAAATTTCAAAAGTATTATTATTAATTATGATATGTCACGTATGTATGACGTTATATACTTTTTATAATTCCTCCTTTGTTGGATAAGGACGTTTTCCTAAATAAGGTCTTTCAGGATAACCATCATGTTTATCTTTAATGATCCAAAAACTGTCGATGACTGCACCATCTTTATCATCTGATACCTATAAAAGAATCATAGAAGTTATAATTTATGCATACATTATATATAATACTTTATACTCTTACTTGTTCAAGATATAAATGAGTGAAATTGTAAGCTTTCATTCTGGTATATCCATAATCTTGACTATGAAATGCGGACCATTCTGGAGGTGTTACTATATGAAATAAAAATAAAAAATATCATATGTATTCTATTATCTTTTATAATTTTTGTAATATTTTTTATAGTGATACAGAAATACATTTATTAAATTATTATCTTATCGATATTTTTTAAATTTATTACCAATAAAAGGTTCTCGGCCTTCTTTACATCCTGCTGATCCTGTCGTGATGTGCACCGGTGCTCTATAAACAGTATTACATATGTAATCGATTTATTAAATAGAAATAAATAAAATTATAGAAATAATTGCTTACTGAGGATTCACATATGGTTTATCATAAGAGCCGTTATAGACTTTATAATCATAGATAGGCCACAGCCTTTCATAAGAATGTTCATGTGCCCAAATTTCAAGATCAACACCATATTTATAAAGCAATTCTTCGAGACCTTGAAATAATTCGTACAATTAATTAAAATTGCTTCCATTTTCTTGATGTAAATATATTTAGGGGTGAAAAAGGAAACCAATTAAACAGTACCTTCCCTTTTTAATAATTAAATATAATTAATAGGACAGGCTACCACAAAATAAATACTACAAATAACATTCTTGCCACAAATATTAACTGAGCATGCACAATAAAAAACATGTTTATATAAAAATAAATACAAAAGTAACAATCTATACAAAATATTTAGCATTACTCAAAAACCATTATATTTTCTACTAATTACTTTGAAAACTATCAAAAATTAATATTATTATTTCTTTAGTTCTATATAGGTATTACATATCTATTTTAAAAAGTTTTATTTAGTTTTGATTGAATAATTAAAAAAATATTAATTAGAAATATTGGTATATTCAAAAATATTATATATCGTCTTTACTTCTTGTTTAACACAATAGAATTCAGAACTTGAATAAAACATTTATAAATAATAATAGCAGTAATTAAAATAATACAGTTTCAAATTTACTATGATTAATTTGAATAATCCAATTAATTAGATATATAAAAAACTCCAATTCTAAAAAAATCCAATAACACACACACACACACACACACATATATATATATATATATATATATATATATATATACACTATTTTTTTTTACTAAATTTCTTTGAATATACCGTTGATTATAATAAGTAGTAACATGCATTTCACAATTTAAAGGTTAGTAGCACCCTTACCAAACGAATGAACAAAAGGCAAGCCAACTCGGGTTATTGTCTCGTGATGTGTACAATCATCGAGATTTAAATTACTGCAATACATGGGGCGATGGCCGTATATTACTATCCATGGCCGCCGCTTTCTGTAATTTTATAAAAGCAAAAAAATGCCAAAACAAATAAGAACAATCATGCACGGTGAGCTCCCATACACTCACCAAACGCATGTGTGAATGGTAAGCCTGTCCTAGATATTGTGTCGTGTTGTTTACAGTCATCGGGGAAAATGTTACTGCAATACATTGGACGGTGACCGTAAACAACAAGCCACGGTCTGCGTTTTCTGCAAAATGATACCAACTATCTATGCACAAATGGAAATAACAGAAGACAAAAGAAAAAAAAACGCTATACACGCCTTTTCACGCGAGTAGCAACACTCACCGAAAGCGTGTAAAAATGGCAGGCCGACCCTAGTTATCGTTTCGTGATGTGTACAATCTTTATGATTAGCGTTACTACAGTACATTGGTCGATGACCAAATATAACTATCCAAGGACACTTTCCTCTGCAAGTTCAGATTTAACAGCAATAGGAAACTTCAACTATAAATATCTTCTATATGTCAGAATGGCCAAAACTATCTAAATATATTGTTTGATCGCATTTTTTTTTCAATTATTGAATTTCAAGTTAATACACTTTAATCTTAATATTTTTGACGACCAATTACAATTACATAAACAATAAATTTCTGATATGTAACATTTTGGCCATCCCTACCATCATTAATGAAAGATTTCAGAATTGTAACTCAATGTTAAAATGACTTTACAACAAATTTACACATTACTAAAGAAAACAATAAAATTAATTAATTAAAAAAAAACAGAGGTGTTCATCATAATAACATAATATTGAATAGTATGAATATTATTAATAACAAAGATAGCTGATTGCTTAAAAATATTTTATAAATAAAAAATATTTTCTCATATACTTTCTTTTGAATGAAATTTAAAATATCGAATGACGATAAATAAATTGTATTAAAATATAAAAAGGCAGATGAAACAATTATATTTTTAAATATCAAAAACCATAGTTCTAAATAAATTATTATGTATAAATAGATCAATAAATAAATATAAGTAATTTCATATATTATAATAGCATTTACACTTTAATTTTTTAAAAATATCATCGCTTTGCACCTGCATAAAAATTAATTTCTTTATATAATAATTTATATAAAATGTAAAAAATACCTATTTTCAGGTTTTGTTGCTTCCTTCAAATCGTTTTCGAGCCATTCATATTGAAGTACTAATTGTTTGAAGCCATAATTCAAAAAGTAATAAAACTCAGTTGAAATTGATATAAAATGAATTGGACCTAAATTAAAACTATACATTAAGCCCTCATTTCCTCCAGGCATTGAAAATCGATTTCTATAATTACTGAAATTACTGAAATAAAATATTTTTAGCTATAATATAAATTTAAACTAACCAAATAAATTTACCAGAAAAAAAAAAGAATTATACTATGCTTCTTCATGATTTCCAGGACACACCATATAAGGAACGTAACCAGCAAGAGATTGGATCTGATTCATAAAAGCGTCTCCTACAAGAGCATTCTCCGAGTTCATATCGTAAGCGAAATCGCCAACATGAATTATAGTATCATACATATTTCTCTGTGCCTCTTCTTGTAGACGAACCAATGACTATAATTCAAATATAAAGTTAAGCATAAAATAATTAAAATTAAAAAAATATTATAAAATAAAAATTATCACCTGAGCATTTTCATTTCCCATATCACCAAAAATAGCCAATACAGGACTCCAATTTTCATCTTGCTGTACTGTATTAAACCAGAGTTGAGCAGACCATCCCATTTTACTTCCACAATGATAAACTATAACAAAAATAAACATTTAATAATTTGGAATTTGTATTGTTTTATTATTACGTGAATTTATTTAAATTATATCACTAATATTTAACATTGAACTCAAATTATATTAACTAAATATTACTTCACTAATTTCAGTAAAGTAAAATTTAGTATTTTTATAAAATATTTAATTTATACCAATACAAATTACAAAAAATATTCGTTTACGAAAAAACATCTATTATTTAACTATTACTTTTCTCAAACTTAATTATGTATTAATATGTTTTATTAAATTTTTTTATTTATAATTTTATATACTAATAAAACCAATATAATTACAAAAATATTAGTTGTTGCCTTTATAAATAAAGAAAATAATTTATTGTATATAACTTCTACAAATTTTGAAATTATGCTGTGAATTCAAATCATCATAAAAAGAGCAACAAAATAATTCATAATACTGATAAATATTTATCAAAGGTCAAACATAAAGTCAGAACAATAACGTAAATATGACGATGTTGCAAATATAATTGGGCAAGCAACATTTCACTCGATTAAATTAAATCAATTGTCGTAATTTATAGTAATCGCGACAATAAAACAATGACGAAAAAGTGATTGTTGAATTTCAAAATATAAATACTTTGTTATAAATAAATTACCAGAACAAAGTACGTTAATATTGAATCAATAAAAAACACACATAAAATATTCTTATAACTAAATAAGATAATATATAAAATTGTCTTTTATATATTTTAACTTATTAAATATGTGATAGCGATTATACTGTAACAAGTATCAATAATAAATAAGACAATAATACGATAAGAAATTAATAACAAAATAAATATAACGTATTATTTTATCATATTTACCATATTTCTTTTTCGGTGTTAAATCTGGTAAACGGACGCGATGAATATATTGAGCGTGTTTTCCTTTTCCTCCATCGACAAACAATTTAGATTCTCCGTAAGCGGTTAGAATCATTCCATTAATTCCATATTCAACTACAGATTCCGGTGTAGCATTAAATGTAGACCATGTTACTATGACCTCGCTGACATTCTCTGTAAAAATATAGATTTTTTTAATCACACAAACAAATAAATAATTATGTTATATTAAATAGGAAAAGAACAAAAAAGAATTATCTACATAAGAACCGTATTATAACCAGTAATAAAATTCACTAAGAGTGAAATAAATTTCACATTTCAATATGGTTTCAAATAAAATCTTTTGTTATATACCTCCGAAAGATAAATGTATCTGTTCGGGCTGATAGTTGTCGTAACAGAAGACATTATGGAATGTGAACAGCAAAATTAGCAGCCGGACGATCATTTTGAAACAATCGTGAACTGATATTAGTGTACTACGACGTCGATACGACAAACTACGACACAACCTTTCCGACGACTAGCCGGACCAACAATGACAGGCAAATGTCAAAAAAAATCAACACAAAAACATATACTGTTATCAGTCATAATGATATTTCATTGAATAGTTCTAATCTTTTTTTTTTATTGATAAAATTAATTAAATAAAATAAAGACTAAAATTGATCGATAAATTATATTTTTTTTTATATTTACAATATTTTGTATTATAAATATAAAAATATCGATATTGTAGTTATATCATATTCAGGCTTTCCACTTTCATTTCGACATTTTTTAAATCTCATTATTAAACTATTATAAAATTAATATAATTTATTCTATACAAAAGGCTTTAATTTTAATTTTAAATAATTTTTCAATATATAATAATTTGAAATGGGCCATATTTAAAACTATTAAGACCAAAGTTTAGCTGTCAAACTGTAAAAACTTCAGAGTTGAGTAGCGCGTTGTCAATGTTTATTCGACGAAATGAATGGCCCTTTGCTGCGAGTAGTCGGAACGGCTTCTTCTAATAAAAATCATGTCATTTCACCATATAAACTTGCCTCTTCAGATTTGGATCAATTTAGTATGTGTTTTCGTACTTTATTTGTAATTAAATATACTCAACAAGTATTCAAAACTTCTTTCGTAGCCTTCAATATAAAATTGAATGTGCAATTTGGATTTTAATAATTAATCCAATAAAAAAAGTATATAGTACGATATAGTTTAATTATCACATATTATTTTTTACTTTTATCACATAATTAGGTTATTTATACTATCGGTGATAACACGTGCCTATTTTATTAATTTTATTTTATTTTATACTAGAGAGTAACTTTGTTAAACTCGGGATATAGAATTTTTACTAGATAAAAATAGCGAAGATGTATTTTATGTAAAATAAATCTTGGCTAAATGAAATTCTTATTGGATATCTTTTGTTTATATAATATTGAATTTTAACAGTTTTATGTATTAACTGTATATTGAACTATAAAATTGGATTAGTCTTCTTAATTAAACATCATTTGTATTATTTGAAACATATTATTTTTTTTTACAAATTATTGTGTATTTGTTTTAATATATATTGTTAATTTTTAGGAAAACCATCTTTTAATCTAGATATTTTTATACATGCAAAAAACATAACAGAGCAGATTGAATTTATTAAAAATATCGTTAGTGATGTAAAAAAGACACAAAACATTTATATACAAGATGAGCGTTTACAATTTATAATATACATATTTTTGAACACGCCTTTAAAACATCCTCTGAAAAATACGTGTTCAAGGTATTTATAATATTTTTCCTTTTGTATATATTTCATCTTTTATTTATTTATCTAAACGTTTACATTATTATTATCTTTTTTTTTAGATTATTATTATCTTTGCAATCTGTTTGCAATATTAAAACATCGACATATTGCAATCTAATATCTATGATTACTTCTGCAAATTTTGATAACTGCGAAACTTTAAATAATATTTGCAATTCTATTTATACATCCACAGAAATTTTCCCATTAGAGATGGACGACAATAATTTAAAATTTTTAAGTTTTCTTAAAGATGTATTACAAATACATGTTAAAAATTTAGAGTTAGTATACAAAATATGGTTATTATAAGACATTATATATATATATATATATATATATATATATATATATATATATATATATATATATATATATATATGTATGTATTCAATAAGAATACCGCTTCAATAATATTACATATGTAATTAAATTCAAAACTTACTTTTAGTTATTTTAACATCTTTCAATTATATTTTAGAGATAGTAGTAATTCATTGTCACCAACGAAAAAGATGGAATTTTATTTGTATATACATAATACCAGTAGAATACTTATATCGTTTTTACAAAACAATAATAATGGAAAATCATTCAAAGCTCCTACGAAATCATGGTTAGATGAAATAAATCAGATGTGTGGTTTTTTGATAAACCATCAAGAACTTCCAATGGACACGAAAGGAAATTGTGCAATTATTCTTATATTATGTTTGCAATTTTGCAATAACACCTGGATTGATGTATGCATATATATTTTTATAATAAACAACTTGTCTTTATTCAAATTGTTTCTACAACAATATTATTTTTATTTTCAAAAAATGTAAACACATCGAACATTTACATATAGTTATTAGATATCTGATAAATATGCCCTAAGAAATATTTATAATTCATATCAGAAATTAATTTCCTACGTATCTTTTTTAAAATAACAAAGTTTGCACCTCTTTTATTTATCTAATTTTATTCTCGTTAAATCCTCCAATATATTACAAATTTATATATTCATAAGTTATATATTATATATTATAAATGAATATATTCATATATATGATAAAAAAAGGTTTTCATTAAAATTTCAGATTATGAAGTACGTTTTTCAAGATACTGAAAAAGAACTGATATCTCTGTTTAACCTTAAAATATCTGATACATCAAGACTTGTAATATCAGTAGCAATTTTAAATATAATCAATTTAGAAGATATATGCATTGAAGAAATAGACAATATATCATCGTTCTTGTACATTTGTAATCAGTTTGTTCATCTCAGCAACTGGTAATATTCAAATTCATGGGTAAAACTATTAATTTATTCTTGAACTATATTATAATATTCTTTTAACACAGTTCTTCGACAGATTCTTCCTTCATTTTGGGATTGACTAGAGGCATATTTTTATTATCAAAATATTTATCTAGGATTGACGAAAACATTGCAGTTGAAGGAACCAAATCTATTTTAGACTTTGTATGGTCTTATTTAGATTACTATGTAGATAGCGTTCGTCATATGACTACACAAATATTATGCAATATTGTAAAACTGTCAGTTTTACTTGATAAAAATGGTATATATTTGCGGTGATGATTCACGTCAGTAATTTTTCCATATTATCAACAATTTTTTTTTATAGGAAATCAACAGATATCTACAATGCTAATAAGAACAATAGTAGAAGCATCTTCAAATCAACAAATTAATTTCAAAGCTTTAGCAACGTTAGGTGCAAATTACAGTTGTTCTTATTTATTAGAGAGAAATCCAGAATTACCATCAAATATGCTAGTAAATATTGATAATTTTTCTGATTCTGCAAATGTAAGTATGATTTACAATATGTTACTAAGAGTAACCAATAATATTTTAATGAATTATTATTGTTAAATACTAGATATCATCAGCGTTCGAAATATTATTAATGAAACATTGTACAGAAGTAGATGTAAATACTATTTTCAATATTTGGATTGAACCAATTTTGAAAAAGCTTTCAATGATTTCCTCATTGTCAGATAATACGTTGTCATCATCAATTTTAAGTGGAATATTATTAAAAGCTGTAAAATTAAATTCACAAATATTACCATTATTGTAAGTGTTTTAAATCAATAATTAATTAATCTAAAATATTTTTTTCATACAAATATTTCGTTTGTCAATTTCAGAATTGCTTCAATTACTAAAGATAATCGTTCCGGATTAACTGATGGAAATTTTAAATGCATGCTAATTTGTTTAAATGTTGCAAGAAAATCTGGATATTTAGACTCTAAATTTTCAACCGAAGTCGAATGGAAAAATGTAATAACTTATGAATTATTACATAAGGCCATTATTCATCAGATTGCAGAGGTTAATTTTTTTTTAACGTTGATTGCCAAAACAAACTACATATTTCTGGTCGCAAAAGTCTATTCGAATCTGACTACTAAAATTTGATCTAAATATAGTTAGTATTCGAGACAAGATAAGTTATCTCGCAATTGGCAATCAACGAGTTAATAACATATCACCTTTTTATAATTAATTTAATATACTTTGAATTTACAGATTAGATTATTAGCATGCAGCTTAATTATAGAATCACATAAAACTACTGAATATTTAACGAAACAGGAATTAAATGTTATTTTAAATTTTCTAAAATACAATATAAATGTAAAATCTCCAAATGTTCTTCAAAAAATTTTAACTCTTATGAAAAAGGTTTGTTGTAATGTATTAAAAGTTATTATTATATATTTTAATAAAAAAATGTCATTTATTAAATAGCTTTTAGAAAGATGGCGAATTGGTTATACTAAATTGATAAAAGTAACCTTAAATGAATCGCACAGCGATAAAATTTCAATAATTTCTTCAAATTCAAATACTTCCCCTATTAATTTCAAGAGTGATTACGAAATATTTCTATGTAATGTTTTCAATTTATGTGTAAAAAATATTTTTCCTGGAGCTAATTTCAGTCGCAGAAATATGACATTACAAATATTAGTATGGATTCAGGAAATGTACAATAAAACTGAATATGAACTTGTATGGTAAGTTTTTATATATATTTGATATAAAATCATTTTCTTAATGCGATGTTAATTAATAAAAATCATTATTATATTGTATATCTTTATTATCACTCTTTTTTATACTTAATTAAAAAATATTTTATTTTAGTCCAAATTGGAAAGACAAGGAAATTACTTTAATTTTTGACTATTTAGACGATTCATTCGAATGCAATAAACAACTTGCATTAACGCTTTTAACACTGATACCAAATAAATTTGATATATTTTATGTAAATATTTCATTATTTAAAACGCTTTTATAATATTTTTTTATTATATTACTTAACTCTTTTCCGTTTTTGTATATAAATTTTAGGACAACAAAAAATGGAACGATGCAATTTTGGATAGTATAATCAAAGCATCCAGTATAAAACCCACTGACTGCATATCGTCCGCATATAAATTAGAATTACTTATAACTAAACATCCATGTGATATCGTCGAATTATTAAAAAACATTGTACCAGATGTTTTTAATGTGTAAGACTTTGTAGATATTATGAAAATATTAAAAATGTCACATTATTATAATATTTCATATTACATATTTAATTTAGATCGGCTATTCCATATTTGATGCAATATAATTTTATTAAACACTTGTTGAATTTGGTAATAAAAGAAAAAATTGTAGCAAAAACCAATATACTTGATGCAGCAGCTAATGGACCTATGTATGGTTTATTATATTGTATAAGACATATTTTATCAAAAGTAGATTGGAAGTTAGTAAATAAATATTTTTGTATTAATTTATAATAAATTTAGACATCATTTTAGTACTACTTTTCAGATTGATATCACATTCTGACCTATGGCGTGAATTAATAGATGAAATAATTAAAATATCATTTGAAGTTAATGCAGCTGTAAGTCCAATAGTTAATAATTCGTCTCCTGAAGGTCATTTACCAATGGACTTCAATTCCAGTTTTTGTATTGAAATAAACGGATTAAAACTTGAAAATGGCAAATTAGTAACCGCTCAAATGGTACTTTTGTGTGCCTGGAGATCCGTTAAAGAAGTGATTTTTTTTTTGTTTTCTGTTAATAACGTAGTTTTATATTAATAATGCTATAAAATTGGATACATATTTCAGGTATCCTTATTATTAGGTGATATATCAAATGGTGCTGAAATCATAGAAGAGAATCAAAATGATCTAAATATTTTAAAATCTGGAACAATAACCAAACAGCATTTGCTTGATATTGGTGATCATTTTATCACATTATTATCTGAGACTAAACATCGTGGTGCATTTGAACAAGCTTATTTAGGATTTTCAAAGCTTTGTTTAAGGTTCTTTTATATAAATCAGTGATAGATCTATGTGAAAAAAATAATTATTTTTCTATACAATTGAATAATAACTTTTTCATTATAGATTATGGAAATGTAATACCAAGGATCTTCATGATCTTCCACGTGTATGGTTGGACGATTTGATAGCTGCTATTTCATCAGGCGATTCTAAAAATTCGAAATTATGTGCAACCAGAAGAAGCGCTGGAGTTCCTTTCATCATTCAGGTATTTTATATACTAAATTCTAAAAAAAAAAAACATCAATATTACAAAAAACTATAATAAAAATATTATTTTTTATATAGGCGCTTGTAACAACAGAATTACAATCTAGCAGTAGTCCGCAGTGCTTTCAAAAATGCATGTCAACGCTTTTACAATTGGCAAAATTTGACAATGATAATAACAAACATTCAATAGAAACCAGAACGCATTCGTTGAATATTTTAAGAGCTCTCTTCAGGAATGCTTCTCTTGGAGAATACGTTAATTTATATGTGGCAGACGGTCTGATAATAGCAATCAACGGATTCGATGGAGCAACGTGGGCTGTATGAATAAAATAATCCTTTTATATATCAAAATATATTAATATAGTTCAATTTTTTTTTCTTCTACTATATAGGAAAGAAACTCATCGACGTTATTATTTAGCAGTCTTATGACGCGAGTTTTCGGCGTGCAAAGAACAAAAGATAGCGACCAACTGTGTATCAGAAATAAGATGACAGGAAGAATATTCTTTTTGCGTTATCCAAAATTATATGATTATTTTTTAGTAATAAACAATTCGATTCAGTATATAAAAATATATATATATATATTAAAAATAAATATTTTAAAAATCCCATTAGGATTGTCTTAAAGCGGCCGTCGAACATCAGGAAAACTTATTGAAACCGTCATTATATCCGGTACTTTTGTTATTGTCGCGATTATATCCATCTTCTTTGGAGGGTACAGATTCTAATTTACAGGTTTTAAAATTTGAAATTTATTTTCAAATATCAATAGTTTTATATTTTTAAACGATTTTATTTTTCAAAGCTTAAGAATTTCATTCCTTATCTAATATTGTGTTCGGGAAATTGCGTTTTAAAAATTAGAAAACTTGTAGCAAAAGCTATTGTTCCACTAATTGGACTAGAAAGGTGTTGTATTTTAAAATCATATTTAAATATATATTTCTTAATATAAAAATATAATTCATCAAAATTTTATAGCTATTTTCCACATATGCTGAGTATTTTCAAATTGTTGTCAAGAAAAGTTTCAACAACTAATTTTCAACATGGAATTCTTTTACAGGTATAAATATTAAGTTAAATAATATAGTATTTATATATTTAATATAGTGTTATTCTTGAATTAATTATATTATATAATAAGCAATTAAAGTGTAATATGAGGTCAATCTAGTTTCAATAATATCTGTAATAATATTTTTAATGATTATTGCTAACATATTTTAGTTAATTAAATTATTACAATCAACGCCATCAAATTTAACATTGAATAATGTCGATCTTCAAAGTTTGATTGAATTTGTGAAAGAAAGTTATTGGATTCTTGAACAATCATCAAAAACACTTTCATGCTTTGTAATAATGGACGCATATATTGATGTCCTACTCCTTCTTATACGCAGGTATCTTGGAAACATTTAATAAATCTTAAATATTTTAAACATTTAATAAATCGCGTTGCATAATTATACATATTTATATTACAGATTACCAAAAATTATACACGTCGATATGGATTTTTTCGCAAAAATCAAATTATTTTTAAATGAAAACGATTGGGAATTAAAATCAATAGCTTTGGGAAAAGAAGAATTTTTAATTAAGTCTTTTCATCTTCAATTACTTTTAAGCACTGCCTTAAATTCAAACGAATACGTTGAACAAATTTGTTCGATATTAATTAAAAATTTAACTCATAAAACCTATGAAGTCGCGTCAACTGTTTTAAATTATTTGTTATGTTTATATAATATTGATAATTTGGAAGATATAGAAAAAAAATTCGAAATTAACCAAACAGAAAAATATTTTATGATAAAATTTACTAAAGAGAATGTGGATAAAATTAAATTTATTTTGAATAATTCTTATGAATTTAAGCAAAACATTATTTCAACTCTAGAAAACTGTAAAGATTTTCAAAATGTTGAAAAAGTCCATAATATAATTTCACATTTACCAAACGCTTTATATATTCTTTTGAATATTAACGACGATTCTATATTGAATACATTAATGGAAAAATACGAAACGGAACACGATAAAATCAATTACATTTACTTGAAATATATACATCAATTTTTAAAAAATAAACCTATTGATAATTTTAATATATACAAAATTTTCGAAACTGAAATAATTGCAAAATTAGTAAAAATTTTAAAAGACATATCATTTGAAGATGACGACCTGAAAAAATGTATTGCGATAGATATTATCGTTGATATGTGGAAAGCGTTTAATGTTATCGATACAAATATTGACGATTACATATGTAAGAGATCGCTTTGTTCATTTGCACTTATTATTTTTTAATTAATATTTTAAATATTCGGACTCTTTTTCAATTTTACGATGGTTTATTGCTTTCAGACGATACTATGCTTTTACAATGGTTGACTTTATTAAGACTACTGAACGCTTGTGATCAATATATATTGCAAAAAGTATCGACCGTGATCGACATGATAAAATCGGATGTAAATACAACTTATATTGAAACGCAAAAAAATAATGAAATTATGACAATAGAGATATTATTTAATTATTTTGTAAAATCCGTATTAAAAATATCATTAGAACATTGTATTGCAATGTTAATTATCTTTGCTGTCGGAGAGGATGATTACATCAATGCAACGGTTGATGATGAGGTAATTTGCCATATCAATATATATATTTGTAATATTTTTTATCGACGGCGTATAGTGATATTTAATGTCTTTGAATTCTATTTTAAAATTATTATTAACATCTATGTATTGACTCAATTATATACATCTAAATTCTTAAATGAATAATATAATCTAAATACATTAAATTCATGTTTTTTTAAGTATTGAATTACTTTAATGAATAATATTAATAAAACTTACTCTCACAAAAAAAAAAAATTAAAATATTTCTTTTTCACATTTACAGAATTTGGTTTTTGATAAAAATGACGTAAACGACGTACATGAAGAATGTGCCTTAACTTTAATGTGTTTAGATCAACTAAAATTTTTCAAAAATACACAAAGCAAACTGGAACCACTCCACAAAAACAGAATCTTGATAGAATGGAATGATAGAAATGAATCTTCAAATTTACGTAACTTGCTCAACAACATCTCAAAGGATAACAAAATTAATAGCATGGGAAATTTCAAAATCAATAAAATTGGCATATTTTACAAAGTCTTTGACGAATAATAACTATATATTTCAGAATTGTATTTATTATAAATATTAATAATAAAAAAAAAATTTTTTTGAAGTTATTTTCATCTTCTTCTAGCTCTCCTTCTGTGACTTGACCTAGTCGTCTCGTTTTTAACGTCATCCAAATCAAGAATTTCTGCCTGTTTGATTAACTCTCTAGTTTCATTTTTTATATTTCCAACTTGTTTTTTTATACTATCATTTTTAAAAACTAATGAATTACTTTCATTGTTTTCACTAATATCGTTATTTTTATCAAATGTTATGACGTTTTCGTTTGAAAATAAATCTTTCACACTAAGCAATCTATGGTGTTCTGTGAATTTTTGTTGCAGTCCCAAATTTTTATCGATTAATATAATTCCAAGACCCCACTTAATATTTTCATTTTTTTTATCACTGCTTTCTAAACACCAAGCAGCGTTTCGAAATTCAATTCTAATCCTTTCCAATTCATCATAACTGACATTTTTACTAACATTCAAAGATGTTTCTAAAGGATTTATAATATACAAAGGTGCATGATCTGGTTTTCTAATCCATTTCCCTTCATTTAATGAAATAGCCTGTATTGAGAAATCTGTCATCGAATAAAATTCAAAAAATTGAAATAACAATTCCTCTAAATTTGAATTATTTTCTGTTTTGAATTTAATTTTGCTGATATTTCTCATAAAAGTACAATTAACGGAATCATCTGTAACTCTTACATCAGCTTTACCTGAAATTCATACATAATATACATACTAAATTAAAATATATTAATCCAAAAGAGAACAATACCTGCACATTGTTTTAGATAATTAAATGATGGAAGTATTGGACCTTCAGGGGCATTTTGAAGAAAAAATAAAACCATTAGAGTTAGAGGAAAATTTGTAATCCATTTTCCAGGTGATGGACTTGTTAATCCAACGTGTTTGGCCCATTTTCTAATTACAAATACAAGTGGTTTAACTCTTGAATCTAAATTTCCATATAAATATAATAATTCAGACATGTATAAGCCAGATCTAAAAATATAAAATTTAGTTTTAATGAATATATTGATATTATACGTTATAAAACATTTTAAACTAACGACAGCGAGTATCAAATTATTTACACAAAAGAATTACGAAATTCAAATGAAAATCCATTTTTTATGGAAAATATATGAAGAGTTAGTTATATGAATTATGAATAAATAAACCATTATACTAAACGCCATTTAAATAATAAGCGAAATATTAAGAATAAAATAAAATAATTAAATACGTACAAACTGCTAATGGACAAATCACATTCTAACCCAGTGTAATCTTGATTATATTTAATTATAGGTATTCTAGCTTGCAAAATTTTTCGTACATGACTACAGCCTGGAGAAAAAAGTTGAATGATATCACCAATTATTTCCATAAATCGTTGTTGTTGTGATCTACTTGTCAGTGAGGATTTTTTTGTGTGAAATACTAAGCGACTCAGCAAATTATCCTTCAACAAATGGTAATTTATTTAAATCGATTTAATATTTAAACAAAAATATTCATAATGTAATATTTTATTCAAATAAATATTAAATAGAAATATTTTTAATTTACTTTTATTTTTTCATGTGTAAATTGCATGACAAGATCTAAATCACATCCCATTTTACCAAAACCATTAATAGAAGATCCAAATGGGTGAACAACAGCATCAGGAAATAAACCAACCAAAGCACATTCAATCTATAAAAAGAATATTGCTAGAATAATTTTTAATAAAATTATAATATATATATATATATATATATATATATATATATATATGTGTGTGTGTGTGTGTGTGTGTGTATATTAATGCATATTGGAATTACCTGTCTTGCTGTTAGATAGCGTAATCTAGTACTTAAATCGTTCATTTTGGTTGCGTTAAAAAGTTTTTCTATTTGTTCAGTAACATTGTTCGTTTTTAATAACTGTTCCATGAGAACATTTTCACTAATTATTTTATAACCATCTTTAACCGTAAGACTGGCTTCATTGGACGTCTTAGGAATGAAAACTTTTGATAATGACGATTTCAATTTTTGAGGCCGAAACCATAAGAATTGAGAACAGACAGGAATTACATCTACATCATCGGTGTAAGATGTTGACGATATCAAATTGGAAACGTATTCTTCTTTATCAAATTCTACTAACATGAAATGCTAAAATGTGAAAAAATAAATAAGTAATTTCAATAAACGATATTAGAAAATATTTTTCATTAAAGCAAATACCTGATTTTGTTGTACGGTGTAATGATAAACTCCCTGAACGGTGCCAAACTGTAAACAGTACGAATACAATTCGGGAAACGATTTGTCGGAATTAACTTGAATAAGTAGGCTCTTTCGAGCTTGTTTTTGTCTATCTAATACCATCTCGTCAAACGGAATAAAAGAAGAGCGCATTTCTAAAAAAAAAATAAAATAAAATAAACAACAAGAATGAAGCCCAAAAAATACAAGACATTAAAACAAATCATTTTTTAAAATTATGAACATTTTTATAAATGAAATTCAATGTTACTATTTTTATTATTTTACTGAAAATGTCATATTTATAGGTTAGATTTTAAATTATAACGAATCGAATGAAAATAAACCGAAAATTACCAGTATATGTAGAACAGTCTGTATTTTTAAAAAATCCAAGTTTTCGAAAGACTGCGGCCCCTTCAAAGAGCCGCATTTTTCTTACCCCCCGCACCGAACTCCACCGACACCACATCTTGCACGCCCGTCGCTTATTTTACACACTGCATTACAATATTCATTGAATCAAATAAAAAAAATATCCAAATTAAATATTTTTTTTATACTAATATGATAACTCTTTTATTATTAATTTAAATATGACAATAATTTAATATAAATGAAATATAATTTAATACGAAAAATTACACCCACACACACATATATACATATATGTTAACATTAAATATTTTTTAATAAAATCACTCCTTCTAAACTTACCACATAATAAAAACTGACATCATTACATATTTAAAATATTTTTTTAGCGTTTCAAAAAAAAACAAAAAATATGCTAATCTTATTTATTAAAAAAAGTTTAAATACGATGATGTGGATTTCATAAATGTTATTTTTAAATAGTTTTAAAAACATTAAAAATGAAATTTATTGCAATGTGTATTAATATTTGCAATTTATTAGTATTATTTTTAATAAGTATCGATAATCATGAAACTAAATAAGAAAAATGATTAAAAATATTCGGTGAAACCTCGATATTTTTTCTTTAAAATAATAGCACATTGAAATATGATTAAAATATGATATGCAAACATATTTTCTTACTTTTAATAAGTAGTTAACGATTCGTTTTTTTTAGTAAAACAAAATTCAAAGTAATTTATGTAAAATATATTTTAGGGATCATAATCGTTGTATAAGTCTGATTTATAAGTATCATCATTATTTAAATTTCGTTCACAATTAAATTTTTAACAACTTCAATTATACATTTTTCTAATAAACCAAAGTAAGCATACGTCCAATATATATATGATAATCTCTTTTGCAGTATTGGCAGTCATCGTATAAGATATTTCAATATAAATTAATAAAATTTTATTAAATCGATAATAGGGAAGCCCTTCGATCAACATTTAAATATTATTCACTGTGAATAAATGGATTATTAACAGAGTTTTAAATAATTAAAAATTACTTTCACATTAAAATTATATTGTATATGCCTACTAATTTTCATTATTACATATGCCAAAATTTAAAATATATCGTATGTATATTTACTTACACGATTTTTTTCTACACGTTTGCTAAGGAACATATCTGCCGTGTAAAAAAAGTTGACTGGATTTTTAATTTCCATTTTTAAATTTATTAAGTCTTGTGAAATTTACATATATTTTAATTTCAAAGGAACTAAGTATTCACCATTCGATCGCTGAGGAACACAAAGTATAGTATTTGGATTCCGCACAATCGCGACAGCAGAAGAAGTAAAATAAGAAAGAAAGAAATAATAGTAACAATATAACGACTTATCAATAATACCTAATAATGTCAATTCTGAAATCAATACATATTGATAGAAACGTAAAACAATATTCAAATATTTCCAATAAAATAGTACTTATATTTATTTTTTTCATTTAATTTACATATAAAAAGATTCTAAAAGTAGATTTTAAAAATTGTATTATTTTGTACAAAATATTGTTTAAAACATTATATATTAAGTAAAATTAATTGAGTTCAAAAATTATCAAAATTGTATTGAGTTTGAGCAATTTTAATTCTTTCAATCATATTTTTTATTCTATTTACTTGTTCGTCAACCTAAAAATATAGTTCAAGAAATTATAATTCAAGAATTTTATATAATAAAAAAGTTCAGCTATACAAACCTGTTTATCATATATTTCCTGTATATCATCGTGTTTCATAATAATTTTTTTGTATTCTCCATTACATTTTTCAGTAAAATTCTTTATCTTATTAATTTCATTATCTACACTATTAATTTCTTCGAACAATTTCTCATTTTCATTTTTATTATGATAATCTTGTCTGTAATTATAAAAAAAAAAACAAAATATATATAAACTTATAATATAAGATGGTATGGGCATGTTATGCAGAGTGACGAAAATTCTGTAACAGGACGAGCAATGTGGCTAAATCCTGAAGTAAGCCGACCACGGGGTCGTCCAAAAATGCGATTAATGCTGATATAAAGATCGTTAATGCCACATCAAATGATGCCCTTAATCGATCCAAGTGGGAAAAAATTAGAGTAGCAGACCCTGCAATTGCGCGGGAAAACGCTAGATGATATATATATATATATATATATATATATATATATATATATATATATATATATATATATATATATATATATATCTTACATTTCAAGTTGTTTTTCACCACTTTGCAGTGAAGTAGTAATTTTATTTGTGTCATCTATAATTTGTTTTTGTTCAAGCTTCAACTCCAATATTTGACCTTCAAATGTTAAATGTTTGTCTTTTAAATCACGTAATTTCCTATCTTCATCATAATGTGTTTCGCCTGAATTCTTAATTATTCTAAAATATTACAAAACGTTATAATATAAATTATTATCATATAGGATAATTAATAAAATATACATTATACTTGATTTTGCAATTTAAATCATCCAGATCTTTTAACAACTCTTCACATTTTCTAAATTCTTCGATTACAGATTTAAATGCGTTTAAATCTTCCGTTTTCTTCCACAACATATTCTTACCGTCTTCGAAATTTTCTTCAATTTCATTATTACGTTGTTTTGAAGCTTCTTCACATTTTAACACATTTATTTGTTCATCTTCTGGTATTAAACACATTCGTAACCTGTAAAAATATATAAAAATAAAAACAGAAAATGTATAAACAAACAAGATATCTCGCTTTTATAAAATTTAAACAAATGGAAAAAACGATATTAAAAATATAATAAATCATCATACTTGTTAGCTTTTTCAATGAGCGAGGATTGGGTTGATCGTTTTTCAGCAAACTTCGACTGAATGCGTTCTTTTTCTACTTGAATTAAATCGTATTCAGTTTTCAATCCGTTTACATCCGTTTCAAATACGGAATTTTTATTTTTCAATTCAATAATTTCCTCTTCTAGCTATATAAAAAAAGAAACAAAATTACTCAGCATGCTATGGCAATAAAGAGTAATACACAAATCACATACCATCTGAATAGATTCAATTTTCTCTTCTATTTCCGCCCGTAGAGTATCTTTATTTAGATCCAAAATCTTTATCTCTGATCTCAAATTATTTAAATTTGTTACATGAGTTCGTATTTCGAGCTCTTCACCGAAGACTTCGCTTTTCCTCTCTTTGACGAATAGAGCAAAATTCAACAACAATTTTAAAACGGTCTGCATCATTAATGGCGTTGGATTAATAATGTCAAAAATCGTAATCATCTTACAAACTGGAGACATTTCAAACAAAATACAGTTGACGGCTTCCGTTAACTGCATAAGTGGAATGATATCGCTGTTGATGGTGTCATTCTCGACCATTATGGGCTATAAAAGTATTATAATTTCACGTATAAATTTAAATATTTTAATATATTAAAACATTAATGACTCAATTTTTAGATGAACTCGAAAAAATAATGGTCATCCAATTTAAGATAAAATACTTCAATCATTTTTTTTTATCACATATATAATACGGTTAAAATAAAAAATAGACAAATTAAATATGTAGTAAAATAAAAAGAAACCTGAGTGAGAGAATCAATTTGCACGTCGAGAGTTTTGAAGAAAGCGCGAATGGCGCCGATGAAAACCAACGGTTTCGGTGAATGAAGATCGGCCATCGAAATGTGAAAATCGTTCATTTCCGCGTTCCAAGACTCGACCAGACTTTTAACCGCCTCACTCATCTTGACGATCTCTGACAACTTCACCGGACAGACTGTTACATTCAAAACAAGTAATCGTTTGTTGCATCATAAACGCTCGAATGTCGACCATCTTCATTCCACAATTTTATTTCGAAAATAAATCAAAAATCTATTTGATTTAATTAAAATATTAAAAAAGAATAGTAATATTGATAATGTTATTATAAATTTAAATCCGCAACATCGTTTTACTTATTCAATACATCATAATCTTTTTTTCCATTTTAAAATCTCATCATACTATTGTTAAAAATGACTACACTCTTCTTTATTATATTTATTATTTATTTCTATATATATATATATATATATATATATATATATATATATATATATATATATATATATATATATATATATATATATATATATATATATATATATATATATATATATATATATATATATATGTTAAAAATACTATTGGTAGTTATTTGGAAACAAGCTGTCAAATTTTCATTTACATTTTAAGGTTAACTTATATCACTATATTTTATGAGAAAATAATTGTGCCGAAATGAATTATCCTTTATTATTACGCTGTATATCATTAACCATTCGAAAGATTTCAATTAATTCGGCTCTTAAATTTTCAACATTTAATCGTCCATTCAAATTATCGGTAACATCAAATTTATCCGATAACTTAAAATATCTTCACACTACGCCCGCTTTGACAAAGACCAAAGACAAAGGTGGAAACAAGAAAAAAGGAGGAAAAGTAGAAATTCGCAATTCTGATATATCTTCACTGATTAATTTAGAACGCATGCAAAAGGAATATACGACTTGTATTGAAAATATGAAAAACGATTTTATAAAATTTGTTTCTTTGCGTTCCAGTATCGGATCGATCGAATCGATAATAGTACCGTTTGAAGGAAAAGATTATGAACTTCAGGAATTAGCTCAGATCACGCGTAAAAATCCCAAAACTGTGATATTGGATATGATATCGTTCCCGCAAGCTATACCGGAGGTTTTAAAAGCTATCAATTCTTCAGGTTTGAATTTGAATCCACAACAAGACGGCACCACAGTATATATTCCCGTGCCGAATGTAACTAAAGAACACCGAGAAAATTTAGCAAAAAATGCAAAAGCAATTTATATAAAACACCGTGATAGCATAAAAGAAACAGAAAATACATATATTAGAATTGCTAAAAAACAAGAAGGCGTTTCTGAAGACTTAATATTTAGTGTTCAAAAACAAATAACGGCTATTGGTGAATCATATATGAAGCAAGCTAAAGAATTGCTTGACGCAAAATACTCTGAATTAGCGATGAAAAAGTAGATCCTCATTTAACAAAAGCTTCGAATGTTACAATTTACAATGTAATTGTGTTAATAGTTTTTTTTATTTGTTTGAAATATATTTTACAAATATAATTTGTCTTCGATTATTTATGTGTTAAGTTAATACATATATATTTGTCCCATATATTCCTTCCTTGGATATTTCTTAATTTTTTCGTTTGTTTAGACTGATTTTATATTTTCATTTCTAAAGAATAATTAGCTTCTCAACAGTTGTTAAATATCTTTCTGATTTTCATTTAGAAATATATATATATATATATATATATATATATATATATATATATATATATATATTTCAAAATTAAAATTGATTGTTTCACCACGACTTTTGGGATTACGCAGATTGATTTATATATTTAATTTTAATCACTGACAATCACGGAACTACATTAATAACTTGAATTTGTAAAAAAAAATGTGTTAACACAAGCATAGACTTATTTTTAAATTATATTAACAATTTATTGAATTTATTACAAGCACTAAATGTGCATAGTTCTAAAACTATGGATTGTTTTTGATGTCCTCCGATAGGTTTCTAATCTACAAAGTATTACATATTTGTATTTCATAATCGACTTAACATTTTTTAAGTAGGAAATCCATGTTGTGATTATCTTCGATAGAACTCACCTTTCGTTCTTTCTGTAATCAATCATTAATACTTTTTGAACTTTGCACCACCTCGCAATACAATTAAAATCATCAAAATTAATATTTAATTGTAACTGAATTAGGACAATATATTTTTAAAGTAATTTTTCGATATAAATTTTTAAATTCTTATTCTTTATTAAGGAAATAAAAAAGTTTCACTAGACACCATAAACAAAATATTACTCGTTTCGTTTATTAGTACATTCATATAAAAAAATAATGTTTCCCAATACTTTCATTTTTCTAATACTTTGGTATGTATTACTTTCTGTCTTCAAAACAACACTTGTACTTAAAAATAAATTATCTTAAGACTGTTCTTAATATTACAAGAATCATAGTATCAAATATTGCTTTTAAAATATTAAATCTTTATAATATTATCCAATGAAAATAAATACATTTTTATAAAATTTTAAATTATTTTATAATGAAAAATATATGAAGGACATAAAAGGTTGATAAATAAAAAAAAGACGCTAAGATTACAATATTTTTATTAATTTCAAAATTTTTTACAATTATGTGATGCATATATATATCAAACCATCCAGATTCCAATTTATCCCATACATTATAAATAAAGTTAAGTATCTTACAAACGTAGATACACATTAAACTCACCTAAATCAATTACATTCTACACATAATTCTATATAGTATTTTTATTATATGTATATAATTTTTTTTTATATTTTTTTTTTGTATGAGCATGTATACGAGTGCGTGTGCTAGCGTGCACTTTCATCCTGTCGTTTATACAAAAATTCGAAGTTATCCATCGTCGGAGTCAGTCGTCGATTTGGTGAGCGGAGAGCTTATTTATTTATTATTATTTTTTAATTATTAATAATAATATTCATTTTAAAAAGTTATTAAGTTTAAAAATGCGCGCGAACGCGGCACGCTTATAAAGGTTCCTCAAAGGAAAAAATAAAGTTTAATAATAAGATAATATATAAGGGGGTCGCGTTCGCGCAGCGAGAATCTAAAAATATTTATCATTATTATTTAATATTAATTTTTGGTAATAATAATTAATTGTTTCAACGACAATAGGATGATGAATGCACGCAAGCACACTGTTCTATATACACAATTGCCATTATAATTATAATGCTAAAAAAATAAAATAAACAAAGTAAAAGATGCCCAAAAAACAATCGATAATATTACAATAAAACTTTTAATAAATTATTTTATCATTTTTGGCAATAAATGAGTATCTCTTTTATGTGCATAGGTTTTTTTTTTCGTTTCGCGTTTTAACTTTTTAAAAATTTACTTTTCACTTTTTAAGTTAAAAATTTAGAACACAAATTTGTTAGATGACCTGTAGACGTTCGTGAAGTAGTATTATTATTTTATTTATTCATTTATTATTATGTTTTTTTTTTATTATTTGGTTCATTTAGATTTAGTTATTTTTTTTAAAACAGATGCGCGCGAAATTTATTAAGCTCATAATCTAACGGTCAGTCGTGGACTGCCGCCTGCAAGGCCTCAGTTGACTGAATACTAATTTGTTTTTTTTATTATTATTCGATTCAGCTATATATTTTTTATTATTTTCACAGTCCCGGATATTTAGTAGTAAGCTATAAAAATATTGAAATTACATGCTCTTTGAAATTTTGACTACCTACTCTCTCTTTGTTCGTAAATTAATAGGCTTTATTATTTTTTACTTTTTTTTCATATAGAAAATTATAGATCATTCTTAAAACAAAATTCTTAAAAGTAAAAAAATGTACCTGCTGCCCATTTTTAGGTAACGTACCACAGTTCATAAGAGGCACAATCATTGGTTATTTTTTTATTTATTTAATCATTTTTATTATTATTACTTTTAATAGACTTGTAGATTTAAATATTTTTAACATATTTAATGACAAGATTTCACAGATATTTTTTTTTAATTTTCACCGTCAAAAGCGTTAAGCGTAAATATGTATTAAGTATTAAATATAAAATACAAGGTACAGCACACAATGTTTATTATGAAAAAGTGAACAAGTTAGCTCGGAGGTAACGCAATGTGGATAAAATTTTCTCCAGACTGACTTATCTATGCCATTCTTACATCTAAACACAAAGAGTGAATCATAAATGTATAACGAACAATCCTAAGTGTATCTACTATACAGTACAGATTAAGTTATCGGAGAAACAATATGTAGTTATACATAAATATATATATATATATATATATATATATATATATATATATATATATATATATATATATATATATATAAGCACGCATTAGCGTATATATAACTTTAAATTACATATACCAAAAAATCCCATTTTATTGGAAAATGAGTTAATGACATTTCTGAATGATCATTAACCCCACAAGATACATGCAAATTAACACACTTATTTTATATCGGAAGGCATAAACATTATTATCTAAACACTGAATTATCTAAAATATCCGTTTTAAATACACTAGTTAGATTGGGAAATAACTTTAAAAAACACTGGTTTTTTGACTAAAATTCAATATGTAGGTACATTAATTATTCTTCCACCTCAATGTAAAATGCTATAATTGGGATAAACCCGTTTACAATAAAAAAGTACAGACAAAATATCTAAATACAATACGAGTCAAACATTCTGTAAGATCACCGGAAAATAATTTCAGTTCCCTTTTGACAAGGCTACGTTTAACTATATGATTTGAAAATAAAATATTTAGGCGATTAATACATACATTATATTTTCACTTTTGGTATCCAAATTAAGCGTCCCCGATTATCTTACAACTAGTTGTCAGAATGGACAAGCAGTTTCACATCCAAAATCCCATAATTAGTGGTTACTGGGAATATGGATATATTAATGCATATGCATGTACATGGTCGTAAATGATTTTCCAAAGATATATCTAAATGGACCAAAATATGTCTTAGTTTTTCTTTTATTATTATTATTATTTATACTTATTACGATCATTAGAGATTCCTATAGAGAGTCTTTTGTGTGATTTTTGCTGAATGCTACTTAAAAGTCACTAATATGATTACAAAAATTCATAAGTATTCTCCATAAAAAATTGAAATAATAGTTTCGAAAGAAAAATAAATCACAGATGATATGTGTGCTAAGCAGAAATGTGACTTTTAAAAATTGCTCTAAATTTATTACACGAACACTAAAAAACGACAATAGAACAGAAAATTATCTAATGCGGAATCAAATTTCGATATAATTAGCAACAATATTTTGGCAGAGATTAATTGTGGCACACTAATTTTGGTAAAAGAAATTAAAAAACAAAATAATACATAATAATTGAAAAGAAACATAGAAAAATTGCTAAAAATATAATATTGAAAAGTCATTCTACAATCAATAAAAACTTCGAAATTTCATAAACCAAATTTGAAAGAAAATATTGCAAACATAACATGAGATGTGTGAATGAACACATTTTGCATTCAGTTCATATATATCAGGATTTATAAATCAGGTAAAAAAAACTCAACATACAAAACAACACTTAAAATTAATGAAAATCACTTAAAAGTCACAGATGTTTTAAAAACAATGTCATCGTTCAAATGACAAATCGGTTATTACTCTATTTATATATACAAATATTCTTTGTACAATCATCAATTTACAAGACCCAACTACTGCTGCTAAATAAGTATTTGTCACCAAAATGGTGTACAAAATTTGAGCCTAGCCTAAGACGAACAATGTTTTATTATGATACCACATATATATATATATATATATATATATTATATATATATTAATAAAACGACTGATATGGCTAAAATTAAGTATTATTTTAACACTCAAAATTTAAATAAGGTATATTCATAATAAATTTATATTAATACATTCTTTGTGATTTATGTCTTAAAATGATAAAAACATTGTAATTTCATATTTTCTCTAAATACCCTTATATATTAATTATTACTATATAATTGTTTCTCTTTTATATTTAATATATATAAATTGTTAACATAAAGTGGCACTTGAATCACAAATACTGGAAAAACTTAAGGAAATACTATTGGTAGGTTTTACTCAGCAAAGCTTTAAAAATCAGAATTAGTAAGTCGGAGATCACATCCATTATAAAGCTGAGAAAAATAATGTCATGTTAAAAATAATTTATCAGCTGGAAATCTTAAAAACGTTATGCGCTTGAATTAGATTCGCCATTACTTAGATATCACAAATATTTGTGCTTTTTAGTATTCAGCTGCATTTATTTTTTTAACTATATCAAATTCAAAATGGATGTTCAAATATTTTTATTAATTCACAATTATCTTTGTTTTTTTTCATTTAAATATATAATGAATACAAACTCTTCAGGTAAATTGTAGGGATACAATTTTTAGTGTAAGAAAAAATAATCACAAGACCACTGGGTCACAGAGGTATACGCGTCAAGTATTTTTTCCCATTATACAGCGGGTTATTTAATAATATAGTGGACAATAATAGCGCGTACTTTGTCAGAGATCTAATAACTAATTGCAATCATATCACCAAGTTATACTTATCAATCTGATTAAAGAGTCTCTGACTCCACAATGAACAACTCGTCTTTATTACAAATGCAAGTATTTTTTTTTGTTTTTTTTGCATTCAATATTACATAAATATCTTTCTTAATTAATTTTCATAAACAATTCTAATCAAACAAATTAATAAAAAAGTCAATAAATATAAGTTTTTTTTTAATTTCAGACTGTTAATAAATTACAGGAATTTATGTCTACAAGAATGCACTTGATTAAATCTCATACTTCCATTCATTTCTATAACTATCCGTTAACACTATTGACTAAAATACAATTGTCTGTTGGCAAAATGGACTTGTTAACATTATTGCTGGATAAAAATATCACTACTCGAGAATAAAAACATGAGAAGTCCTAAAATTTATATCTATAAAAACAAAACAAATAATAAATTCAAAATGCGAAATATAGATACACATAAATATACATATAAAATGCAAATATTTGTGTGTATACACTTTAGATTATTAATCGTTAAAAAAAAGCATTCTACCAACACAACAAAAATGAGACCTAGTTTCAATTTTATGGCATTGGCCAACAAGACACAACAAATACTGCAGGCTATCAAGACCAAGTCCCTTGATTACGCTTGCTTGAATGAAAATTTTCTATTCTTAATTTGCTAAAAGGTACTTCAGATGTATCTTAGCAAAGAATAAATATGAATACATTTAGTTTGGTTCAAAATCAATAAAATATAGTAGAAAACTTAGCCAATAAAACGATTTAAGCACAAACAGGAGTAAATTATATTGTGCAACGAGATCCTCCAAGGTTCCTTAACAACCGAGCTGCACGGTGCAGTCACTCAAATTGTGTATTGTTCAAAAATTTTCTATGAAATAACTATACATTTAACAAAAATAATTATATTAATTCCTACAAGCTAAAATTGGCATTTCAATCATATCTGTCCTTTATTAAATACAAAACTAGTTATTTTAGAAATGGAACCATGTTGAGGTCACTCTGTTCATGTTCATTAAATCACTGCATGTAAAAACAATTAAAATTAAAATTAAAATAAAATAAAAAATTCAACAAAAGTATAATCCCTAAAGTGATATGTCAATAGGCCTGCCTCAAATTATATACATACATACATTCAATGTATACATTTATAGCAAATACTGATAAATAACATTGCACTGTTAAATACGTAATATGTAAATATATGAACGAATACAATCGGGCATCTAAAAGTAATGACTAAAAATCACATGAGTGAGACGAACAATAAGCAGAGTGACTGATTTGCACCATAAATAAGCCATCGCTGGCCTTCTTTAATGATATAGGCGTAAATCTAAGTATAATTTACGAAACGAGAATTTCTCTTGAGACTTAAATAAAATTACATTTTTTTTTATATTTTTGTGGTATTATACAAATAAAAAGCCACTCATATTTCACAGCACAGTTGTACATTAATACAAAATGTTAATTTGTTTAAAAGTATTAATTTAAACACACTCAACGACCGAGGGCAAACAGCTGATGGCCAACCTGCATGGATAATTTTTAATAATCATAAATATACATACATATATATATATATATATATACCATTTATGTTCGATTATGAATATGAATATATATATATATATATATATATATATATATATATATATATATATGTATATAATTTTTTAATCATTGACTACAATTAAGCATTAAAACAAATTATTATACGTTAATGAAGACTAAGTTATAAATATATATACTCGAGATTGATAAGTTAACAAATTATAGTGCTACATCACACCAAACAGCCTCAAAAAAACCATCACAACACATTTTATCTTAAAAAGAGTAATACAAAATATTTCATGATTGCACTTTTTAACCAACAACAGAATATAAGAATGTATTGACAATATAATAATAATAATCATAATAATAATAATAACCATAATAATTACAGTATTATAATAATAGCAATAATAATATAGTAATAATAATAATATGTCAAACACATTTAATGATTAAAGTCAGTCTTGTAAATTATGAGGGACAGAATTACAATGAAAGTATTAAGCGGGAACAATGTTAAATGCAATAGTTAACAAAAGGAATTGTAATAATACAAAAATTGGGTTGAATGCACCCTAATGGAAGGCAAGTGAAGGGGCACCACGCACAGACGCGAGTACTTTGTAAATGTTAATTATTATCATGAATAAGGCCCTGATATCCAGCAAGTTGAATCCGATCGGCTTCTACATTCCTGCACACTACGGAGACGTTGAATGCATAACTACCTATCACTTATTATAACTTAAAGACTATCAAATACACATTTATAAACATTTATTTTAGTTATTATATCCTTATTACATATAACATTACTTTATTAAGTATAATATATTAATAATAATAATATGTATGTATATATCTCTATGCTTTTCCATATGAACACCTTACAACACAGTTAAATGTATCGATTTGGACATCTTACGCTACCAAAGGGTGACGTCATTCGCCTTAAGGAATTGGCCCAAATATTATGATAAATTGGGAATAATTTATTACATTACAAATATAATCGGCTCGAAGCCGCCAAGTCTGATAATCATTTAGATCTATGATGTACACCCAAATCTTAAAATTACGACAAATATGTTGCTTACGAATAAACACTGTATTTAAATCTAAATTATTCTCGCACAGAAATACGAGATTGATTGTTACAATACATATGTATGCGTATAATATTGATCTAATCGTATCGTTGCCCTTTAGTATGAGCAATTCCCTCAAGACGAAATTAAATAATAACCCATATGCACAATACTTTAGCTAGCTTAATTTAAGTATAACATTGCATAATAAATACTCTGCGTGCAGTCTAAATATGATTGTGGTGTTAAAGTACCCACAAACGCCCCAGTCGATACAGCTGAAACGCCTGCAAGCGCATTCTACCTCTGGAAGATTCATTTGACTCAAAGGCAATTTTGTACGAATTCAGATGTTTCAATCATCTATATATTGCATTGATTTTACTAATGAAAGTCATGATAATCCAGTTTCAGACCCTTTTACATTCAAGTTATAAGAAATAAATTGATAAAACAAAAACAGGTTTCAAAATTAGATTACGAAAAAATCACGTAAAAATCACTTTCGAGCATTACTTTTAGTTAGAAAAATTAAATAAAATTATAGATCAATAATAGACATACGAATTCAGTCGGTATTGATGGCACTTAATATATTCTCCTTTTGCAAATCACCTATGTAATCACTTTTCCTTTTTTTTAATATCATTATCACCAACTACAAAAATATATATATATATATATATATATATATATATATATATATAGATATACATACATATACATAGATTTATAATTTATCATAAACCTATTCATCTTTGCAATGAAATCCAGAAAATACCAATTTTATTACAGCAAAATATTTCAAATCTAAAACATTTAATTTAGAAAAGGAGTTGTCAAATACTTAATTAGCCATCAAAAAACACCAAACGACTGCAAGAATGACATCTAAGTTTAAAAATAATGATAAAATTGAAACCTGTTAAAATTAGAAAAATACTACAACATTACTAATTATTATAAATATTTACACCACATTTACATATTGATTAACATCACTCTATAATTGTCGATGAGCAAAGATGAATGACTAATCTCATTAAAACTATTGATAAAATAAATTCTTGGAGTCATTTGATACCTTAAGAGGCACACATACTATACACACAAACAAATGTGTGATGTCCCTGTGATATATATATATACATATATATATTTATATATACATATATATATATATATATACATATATACATATATATATATACATATATATATATATATATACATATATATATATTTAGTGATTGATAGAGTAGTGATGTGGTTAATTAACCACACTTGACTAGGTAAAACAAAGTAGTATAGAGTAATCACAAGTAACACTTAAACTTTGTTTTACTTTTAACAAATGCCTTAAATAATACAAATATCTCTAATAAAGATTTTTTGATTGTAACAATACGTGTTACATTTTATATCTATAATAATATCACTGGAAAACAAAAAAATAAATGTCTTTTACAGCAAAACAATTTGGAAATTTTTATTTATATAAAAATGAAGAAAGCTAAATAATATACTTGTCATAACATCACCGAGTTAAAAATAAAATATTTTTTTATATATAATATGTACTATCAATATTCAAAAGGCTTAAACTTATTTTATAAACAGGAAACAATCGTTTATCTTTATTTCAGTAAAGGTACTATTAAATTGGCCGCTATAAAATTTGGTCACGATTCGATCATCATTAATTATATTTTTTTTCTATCGTTTTAAATAGAATGTTACTTTCCTTATAAATAAGATCAATATAATAATCAATAATAACCTATATCTAAAAAGCACAACAATACTATCACATAATTAAATTGTTTAGTATCAATTTATATATATATATAATATAAGTTTATATATTTATTTAAATATATATGTGTATGTGTGTACGGTGGAATAGTTTTACATAGACTCGCCGCCAAGGAGGTCCGGTGATAAAAAGGAGGCTAGGGAAGAAGGAGTAGCTCTTTGTTCTATCTGAGGATCCCACAATGACGAAAATGACCAAGGATCAGAAGCGGCAGGCCCACCTGCACCTTTATTGCCTGTACCTCGCCATTGGCCACTACCAGCTCCTTGTCCAAGATGTTGTAGAATCATATTCACTTCAGCTTCAGCTGGAGATTCAGCAAATATAGTTGTATTTCCCAAAACACAATTATTCAATGCACCTTGGGCCTAAAAACAAATTTAATGTTCAAACTTATATTTCAACTATATCTTTCGTTAAAGAAAATTTTGAATTTTTACTGATCTCAAAATATCTATTTTAGTAAAACAAAAATAAGTATAATAAGCAATTTTAATTTTTCAAATTCCTAGCTATAAAATTATGTTTGCAACAAATAAAAATATATATAAAAAAGAAAAGTAATGAACATTAAAAATAATAAAATAAAAACAACTTGAATACCTTGCTGGCTTCATCTCTTGTAGAGTATTTCGTTAAAGCTATGCCTTGATTTAAATAAAGATGAAAACTTTGCAAAGGTCCGTGTTGCATACAAAGAGTCTTCAAAGTTGAGCCATCGATCTAAGTGTTAGAAAAAAAATGTAAATACATATTTCACAAATTGAGATTATATTTATAAAAATAACTTACTTGTGCAGTGAGATTTCTGAGAAGTAACCATGTAGACCAATTTGGTTGTTGAGAATACGAAGCAGGTCGTTGAGGCTGAGATGATCCACCCCAAGAAGACGTGGGTTTAGTAGTTGATGAAGCAGGTATCTGCCCACGAGATTTAGACATTGATGGACCAGAACCCCATAAATCTGATGCACCTGTAGTCGGTGTATCGCCCCAAGTTTTAGACGATGTTCCTTTACTAATGTTAAATGAACTTGGAGTCGATGCTGGAGAAGGTGGAGGATATGTCCAAGTACTAGAAGACAAAGATCTTTCAGAAGGCGTTGTTGGTGAAGCTTTTCCTTGATTACCAGATCCAAATATATCAGCAGGATCTTTAATTGCAGTGAGAGACAATGGAGAACGCACTACAGAACCTGGTGTAATAGCTGGATCATCTTCAATACTTTTCATCTGATTACCCTACAAATGAGGGAATATATAAAACATAATGACCTCAGTTACCATTATAATATTAAAGAGATTTAAATAATAAAAAAAAAACTTTGCAAACAATGCAGACCTTCCAAGGTTTTCCTGGTTCAAATTCAGGAACCAGATCTGTATATGTCGATGTTTGTGGTGGCTGACTAGAAGGCCAAGATTCTTTTCCATCTGGTAAATCAGCAGTATCACTTGATGGCCATCCATCACTAACAGGACGACCAGTAGACCATGTACTAAATAATAATAAAAAAACAAAAACCGTGAAAACACAAGTGAAAACAATAATTATAATATCGACAACAATTAAAAAACCTGTCTGACTGAAGAGGAAGAGGATTTAGTTGAGGACTAGTTGTAAGCTTAGTATTAGTTCCAGGAGCTTTACTAAAGTCGGAACCTTCTTCTTTATCAACAGATGGTAACTTCCATTGATTTAATCGAGATTGTTGTCCACTACTACTTCCATAAGCCTTTAAAAAATTAAAGAGAATAACAATAACCTATCTCGGAATGTGATGACTCCAACGATAAAATAACTAATAAAAGAAAACACATACTGATGGTGTATCTTTGCTGAGAGTCAAATCAGTAAAATTATTTTGAAGCTGAGTCAAAGGATCATGAGGTTTATTGAAAAAGTCACCACTTGTTGAAGTAGATGAAGTTCCAGCACTCGCTTGTTGTTTAACATATATAGCTTGTTGTGCAGCTATTTGGTTCTAAAAGAAATAATCATAAAATTTAATTTTGTACAAGAAATACATAATATAAATTAAATATGGTACATAAGAATCATAAAAAAAAATGACATCAGATTTCAGGAGTTGGATCCAAGTTATAATCATGTAAAAAAAGAAAAAGAAACATATAAATAAAACCATAAGGAATTTAAGGATTACTTGTAAATTCGAAATTTGTTGTTTAGACTTAGTAATTTGAACTGTAAGTTGTAAATTGACATTTCCATTATTGTTTCTTGAATTTTGCAATATACTTTGCTGAGTGGCCAACTGTTGCAAGCCTTTAATCTAAAATATTAAAATTCCATAAATACATTGAAAAGTTATTATAATGTATATTCAATATAATAAAAAAAAAAACCTGTTGTAAAAGTTGATTTAATAACACCAATGTTTGTGGAGCTAAAGGTTGATTTAAAATTTGATGATTTAAATATCCTGCAGATACTGCCATTTGAATTTGCTGTACTAACATACGCAATTGAGCCGTACTCGGTTGGCCACTGCCTCCAGATTGACTAAAATAAAACTCATTATTTTTTTGTATACAACAAATTTTTAATATCATTAGCTCGCAATAATACTAACTTATTTTGTTGGTTGAATGGTGGAGCTGGTTGCGAATTAGGTTGACTGAGCATTTTATGAACAACAGCAGGTGACATACTACTGATGGAAGCCATTCCATGACCCGGTTGTGGAAAAGGCACACTTGGAGGCTGTTGTGGTGGAAAAGAAGGATTTTGAGGTCTTGGAGGTGCTGGATATTGTTGTTGATGTTCAAAAGGTGGTCCTCCTGGATGTTCTTCGTGACGTCTCCATGTATCCATTCCACCACTTCCACGCATTTGTCCCAACAAGTCCATAGCATCTTCAACGTTCATATCCCTATTACGCAAAGCCAATTCTACATCATCTTTCTTATAACCCATCTCGACTAACTGTCTAAATTGTTTGCTATTCCAAATCATATCCCTTGGCAAAAGTTTAGCCGAAGACGGACCACCAACAGGTGGTTTAGGTCCACCCCTCCAATCTCCCATATCAGCATCCCATGATCCTCCAGGAGCGCCCATAGACTTTGTTTTAGACGCCACCCATGTGGCTTGATTCATGGGTCCTTCATTCCAGGAATTTCCAGATTCTTTATCCCAGTTACCAGAATGACCAGACTCTTCCCATGATCCATTGCGATGTTGATGTCCCCACATAGCGTCAGGTTTCATCTGATTTGGAGCTACACTTGGCATACGGTTAGGAGGCATCACAGGAGGACATTGCATAGCCCCACGGCCCATACCACCAGGTATATCTTTCCAAGGAGCAACTCCACTACGTTGCTGACCCCATAATGAAGTACCATCATCAAAATTAGGCATATTTCGACGAGCAGGAGGAGGGGAAGGTTCTTCCCAACCGGACACAGTTTTTGACATACCCATATCTTTAGGTCCTTGAGCTCCCCATTGATTAACACCATTTCCAACATTGGTAGGCATCATTTTATTAGGTGGAGCTTGCATATGGGGCATATGATGCGGTCCCCACATATCAGCCGAACCATTAAGACGTCCAGATATTCCATGAGGATCTGTACGCATATCTCCACGCCCATCCATTCCCATCATAACCCTCATATCACGATGATCAGGAGCAGGAGGTCTCAAATCTCTAGCATGCATTTCAGGTCTATGAATGTCAGAACGATGCGGTTCACCCCATCCTCCCCAATCATCTTTCTTTGCAGCCGCATTCCAATGTGGAGGCTGTTGAGGGGGAGCTCCCCATTGTTGTGGTGGTGGTGGACCAGTCCAGACATTATTAGATTCAGAAGTGTCATCGTCTTCACCCCATGTACCTCCAATATTACTAGTCGGTGTATGACCCCATGGTGTTTTTGCAACAGGTTGAGGTGGAGGTTGACCTCCATTTCTTAAATTGGCTTCCCAAAGATCTGTGCCTAAAATATTTAAATTAGCAAATACATACAAAATCACTATTATATATATATATATATATATATATATATATATATATATATATACACACACACACATATATATATATAATTACCATTATTAATATTTGGTTTCCAAACTGGAGGTCCTCCTGGTTGATCTAATTTCACACCGGGTTCAGGAGAAGTAGGAACATCCCAATTGGTGTCTTGATTTACATGTTGCTAGAAAATTAACAATTATAATATTTTCACATATTAAAAATTCAATACTAATATTAAAAAATTCATTTTCGAACAATAATATAAAAGACAAATAATATAATAAACATACTCCTCCCCAACCATCTTGGCTTAAAAGAGCTTCTCTCATTGTATTCAACTGTTCAAGTTGCGCCTTTGCAGTGGTCGATGGTGCAGCAGTACTAGTCGATGTTCCACCGCTATTGGCTGGATTAACAGCACCACCAGCAGATGATGCGCTAGGAGAATTATTTCCTCCACTATTCACTAAACATCACATCGAGTACGTAAGTAAACAATACGAACATCTTTTTTATTATTGAAAATACGTTTCAGTGCAAAATACCTTGCGCCGGAGGAAGCGTTTGAGAAGTATTATTAGATTGAGAAGATGTAGGCAAATTTGGATTAGGACCAGAATTTCCCCAATTTCCACTGGGACCAGTGGATGACGTTACCACATTATTTGCTGCCCCTCCAGCAGTAACGTTATTTACTTTGTTAGAATTATCTGTAAAACAATAATAATTAACAATAAAGAAAGAAAAAAAATATAAATTAAAATAAGAATGTACGCACTATCGGCTTGCGAGCCAGGTGGACGTTGATTAGAATTTGGCCATTGTTGTTGAATATTGTTACTGGCATTAGATGGATTATTACTGTTCGTATTGCCGCTCCAATTGTTTGTACCGCCACCTTTAATTAACGAAAAAAATCAAATCCTCTCAATATAAACGTTAATATAATTACAAATAAAAAGCTCACCGCTATTACTATTGGCATTTGGTGGACTACCCCAACCGCTGGCAGCGTTTAAAGAACTTTCGCCACCTCCAACTAAGCGAAGCATATTGGGAGCGCGCCATCCCCCGAATTCTTTATCAAATTTGAGCAAACGAGAAATTTTCATAGGAGCTTCTTCTGTTAGTTTCAATAACGATTTGAACAGAAATTCTCCATTTTTAAACGACATATAAGATATCTCCGTATCCTTAACAGAATTCAGAGACGAAGTTTTAGATTCATAATCTTTTTCACGCTCGTTAGATTTATTGTCAATTTGAGAACGCGCGAAACTCTCGCACACCGTATTGCTTTTTTCCTTCTTCCCTTCCAAATATTTAAGCGTCCTCTTCACCGATCGCTTCTTCGAAGCTTGCGGATTCTCAGATTCATCGTCGGACCCGACAGACACAACGTCGGTCGTTATAATACGAGTTTTTTCAATAAAAGCGTAATCAGACTTGTTCGTAGAGAGCGGTCGCTCGGCCGCTCGATTAAATATTAAGTTTGGATTAAAGCTATGCGAGCGCGGGCGTCCGTACACGATACCCTGGACATTTATGGCATTTTTTATTACGGGAATGCTGTTTTCCGGCGTATCGCCAAACGTTCGGTCGTTCGGAATAAATTTTATAATCGCATCCGAATCACAAACATTATCTATAGTATTCTTACGATACCGACTTTTATCTTCCGGAATTTGCGGAAAAGCACCAAGATTCTTCGCGTCGATCGTCAAATCCGTAACTCGATTTCCACGTCGCTTTAATCCGCCGACGGGGGCGTCAACATTCGAATAATTATTTTCAATCGATTGCGGAACACATAATATTAAAGAGATATCATATATCGGATATTTTTCTTTAACGATACCCTTACTCTCGAAATAATTTGTATTATCTATAACTAATCTAATTTTCACAGATTGCATATTGTTATTATCGTTAATCTTATAGTTAATCGAGTAGTCGGCGGCATTATCAGTACGGCGAAGTACGATCCCGAAATCCGCCAGATCGGGGCGACGAGGAGCGAGAGTCGCGGGAAGATGCATTTCGCTGGAAGCGCTCGCGGCGGCCGCAACGCTCACCGCGCGGCTCGGCCTCGATTCCCGGACCTGAAAAAGGAAACGACGGTCACAAATTTGCCGGAGAAGCGGTCGTCCCGTAGACGGCGCTAGGTCGACTCACCCGTAAGGACGGAGATCGGCCTCGCTCGCGACTATTCGGGCTGGTTATCACAGATAGTTCAGGCCTCCCGGCCTCGGGATCAAAAGAGAGACGAATCGCGATGTAGGGGCCAGCCCGCCCGCCAACACGCAAAACACCGGAGATCCATTCCGCGAGTTCCCCGTCGATCGGGAACGGCGAGAATCGTCGATCGACAGCATCTGCAAGAGGAAAGAGGAATTAAACATTACGGTAGGGGAAATTAAAAAGAGAGCAACGAACTAGAATTACCTATATCGCGCCGCATCGAAGGCGACAAGCGCAGAGATTCCATTTCGCGTTCGGCGCGGAGCCAACAAAGGACGTCCTGAAAAACGAAAGCGCAAAGAGGGCAGTTTACGAGAGAACGATCGAGGGCTCACGGAAAAGGAAAAAGGAGAAAGCGCAACTTACGAGCTGACGTCGCAGAAAGGCATCTGTCATCGCGCGAAGTTCAGAAGGCGCGGCGTCGTCCGCGGACGACTCCCATCATCGGCGCAGAAGCTTCGCGGCGCGCGACACCTGCAAGCGACAACAAGAGGCGTTCATGGTTTTGCAGACGCAATAGTAGTGACAATGATGACGTTCTCGCGTGCGCATGCGTCGTCCGTCGCGAGTATCGACCGAGCTGGCTTTCGACGTTCTCGCGTACGGCTATACGCCTACTTTCGCCGCGACGCCATTTTGCCCGCGCGCACCGAGCGAACGCACACATTCGCACCGGCGCGCGCGTAGTAACCGAGTAATTTCGGACGGCGTAGGCGACGTTAAAGCGATGCCACGTCGCCGTTCCACCGTTCGACCGTTCCACGTTCGCTTCGCAAAAGCGACGCAATAATAATACGTACGGCTCGTTTCGACTTTAAGCGTCTCGTTCGTCTCGATTGTGAAACGCGGCCGACGCTCGGCCGCACCTCGCTCCGCCCGCGCACCGCTCTCCCCGCACCCTCCAAAGAGGCGACGATTTAAATAAAACTCGGTGCGCCAACCGCTCGAAAAGAGGCAAAGAGGCAGAGCAAGAGCAAGAGCAAAAGCAAAGCCCGTTTGTGACAACAATACGCATACACGCATACGCTTTCGTTCGCGACGTCCGAAAGGGACGGATCGATCCGACGGCGGGACGGAGCGAGAGAGACGGAGAGCGGCGCACCGCACCGCACCTGTGGCGGCCGTCGAGATCCGATTACGTAACGACGAGCGATGCGAACGATGCGAAAACGAAACATTTCTTTCTCTACAAACGTCGGACGAAACGTTAAAACTACCCGTCGGCGGTATATAGCGGTTTAACGAAAAATAATAACCGTAAAATAGTGGCGGTTTTCGGAGTCGAAAACCGCCACGATTTTCGTTAACGATCCGATTTATGATATTGCGCGTTGTCGATTGATACGCAAAAAGGCCGAAAATCGCCGACGACCGACTTTTATTTTCGATTCGTCCGGTAATTATTGTAAAAACGTCGGCCCGCCGAAAGAACGTTCGCGTGCGACGCGCGAACAAAAATATGGTTAGCGACTCCCCCCACCCCCTAACGCCGAAATGCAAATGCTTCTATTTACGAAATAATACCGCTCGTTCGTATCGTATATCGAGCGATACCGTTAAAAACCCTTTAAGGTAATCTTTCCGTTTAGCGTAATATATAGCACGCTACGTACGCGCGTAATGTAAAAAATAAAATTGACACTTTTTGCGTTCTTCGAACGCGTTAAAAATTATATTTTTTACACTATTTCTGCATCGTCGCCGATAATTTCAAACTTTTTGCCGCTTTTCCGAACGGTTTTCATTTAGACTCCTTTGAAACCTTAACTCTCGTTGACTTGACGATTCTTTACGTTTATTAATGTCATAATAATGAGTCGAAAATAATTAAAAAAAAAAAAAGTAAATAAACGACCGACTTTAAATAATTTTTTGATCTTATACTGACAAATTAACGGATTCAAACGAACGCGTTCATATAACGGGCCAAAAAGATATTACAAAAATTAGCAAAGAAAGCTATGTCGAATAAAATATGACACAATAACCGTTTCATTTTACTTGTATTAAAAATAAAAAAAAAAGAAATATTTGAAAACGGAGTCAAATAAGTGTTATGTACACAAATAAATTATATTTTTAGTAACAAAACCGATTACGCAATATATTATACTACGGCAAATATTTATTAATATATAGAAAATACATTGTATAACAACATATATTATAAACATAAATATTACATAATATATCATATACGTAGGAATCTAGTCGCAAATTAAACGCTAGTTGTGACATTGTTATATTTAAATGCATATTTTTAAATTTGCGATTCAATATTAAATATAATAATTTTGATTAAGAAAAACTTTAAAAACGCTCATTTTTGAATCTCATCCTAAAATAAATAATTTTAGTTACTTCATAAAAAATAATAATATCGAAAATTTTATCTCAAATACAAAAAATACAGTTTTCAATACTCGTTTACATCGCGTTCTGAGTTTTTGATTATTTTATAGATTATAAAATAATTAAAAAAAAAACACTATTACTAATATTGTATAGTAGTACGCGCGCATATGGAAAGAATTAACCGATTAAATATTACAGCAGTGTATGCGTTGGGTGCCAATTTACATATACACACTCGCGATGCTAACGCTCATCGTTACAACATTTTTAATAATTTATATCGATATATTATAACATTTTTGCTATTATCAAAGGTGTCGAAAATAATCGTTATTGGAATAGCGTAAAACGCGTACTTTAACATAAAACGAGTAAAACGTCATTTTACAAATTTATCGTATTTATATAAAATGATAAATTATATCTAGCGCAAATAAGATATAATTTTCAATAACACAAATTAAAATTATCGCTAAACAACATTTAACAAAAGCGTACGCGCAATATAAGTATAAATTTCAAAATTAAAGCGATCCAACTATATCTACGATACGTTTTTATTTTGGAGTCGTCGATTAGATTACTGCGTATTATATTTTTTTTAAATTCGGTTTACGCGATATTATAGTATAATAATCGATCGGAAGATTCTTCGCGACTTTAATTTTACACATTTTTAATTAAATAAAAAAACAAAATTCTTCGAATTAAACGGTCGTTCATTTTTTAAGGTTTATATCGAAAAATCGTTAAAATCACAAAAAGAAATCGTTTACGAACCGCAAATTAACCGCATTCTAAAAAAAGATAACGATAATACATAAAAACACTTCAACAGAAGAAACGCGAGCGAATAACGTCGCGCTAATTTTCCGTCGAGACGGGTAAATATTAGCGAAATACGCGTTTCGTAACGCGGTTATCAAATAAATTATAGCGCTACCGCCGATAACTAAGACGCCGCGCGAAACGCGACGAACGTTCGTCGATATAAAACGATACGTTTGCGAAACGTCGAAAACGGCAAACGGTCATTTTAAATACGACACGGGGCTTCTCGAATCGAGTTTCGATACGTATAATTTTTTTCGAACTTTGGACCGGAACGGACGCGAAGCGTTCGACTTTTAAAAGCGAAGCGAATCGAATCCGATCGGAAAACGGCACGCGACACTCGTAAACATGCGAACGTAAACTCGGGGCGTTCGCGAGCGACGGAACCGTAGACGGGGAAGGGGCGCGGCGACCGGGGGGAAATGTCAATCGAGAACGGAAACCGGTGCGGCGACGGCGGTGCGCATGCGCGCGAGCGCGACGCTTCGACCGAACGCGAGCGAGCGACACGCGACGCGCGCGCGCTCTACACGTAAATGCGCGCGCGACGCGCGAACGGTCCCGGGGGCGCGTCGAGCTCGACCGGGACGGACGGTCGCGCGTCGGAGATGCGCGCGCATCGTCTTCGCATTCGACGCGCAAAACAATAACAATCGCTCGAACCTCGATCTCTCGACGACGACGACGGCGAAGCTCGCGTCCGATCGAACGCGACGCCGAGCAACGTCCGACGAGAGAAGCGAGAAACGAGAGAAACGAGAACGGGCAGAGGGACGCGACTCGGACGCGGGGGGGGACACGGGCGGCCATGTTGTTCGCGCGCGTTACCTGCGGTCGCGGTCGTAGCGACGGAGCGTCGACGTCGGCGACGCGATCGTTGCGCTGCCGGATCGAAGAGACGGACGCGACCGGTTCGACCGATTCGACCCGACGAAGAGACGAAGAGACGGAGAGACGGAAAGGCGGCGAGGCAGAGACGCCGGACGAGAGACGCCAGACGCCCACCCGCGCCTACGCCGCGCCCGAAACGAACCGAGATCGGCGATGCGCGCGACCCGCGGCGACCTCTGCCGTCGACCGACGCGAACGCCGTCGTTCGAGACGCTTTTCGCCGCACCGTCGCATCGCAATCTCTTTTTACATTATAATGCGATTCTTCTTTAACTTGAAGAACGATCTCTTTTTTAAATATTTAAAAGCGAGAGAGATCCCGGCCGCGAACGACGGCGACGACGGACTCGCAGAATTGAACGAAATCGATCGAGAGGAAAAGTTCGCAAATTTATCGCGTCCGCGTTTTGCGGCGATTTTCGATCGTTCGGAAACTAAAATAATTCAAAGACGAAATAAGTTTTGTTCGCGCAAAAACGAAATTTATCGTTTCCGCTTCGGATAAAAAGGATAGGCGGACGCCGCGTTTGGGCCAAACGAGTTCGAGTCCGTCATCGTTCTCCGTCGCCGAAACGTGGTCGCCGTTTTAGGCTAAGGGAGACCGCCGAGATCGACGAAGATGAAGCCTCTGCTGCTGCAGGGGCACGAGCGCGCGATCACGCAGATCCGTTACAACCGCGAGGGCGATCTGCTGTTCACGGCGGCGAAGGACCCCAAGCCGAACGTGTGGTGGTCGCTGAACGGGGAGCGGCTCGGCACCCTGAACGGGCACAACGGGGTCGTCTGGTGCATCGACGTGAACTGGCACTCGACGGTGGTGATCACGGGCGCCGGAGACATGTCGTGTCGGCTGTGGGACCTCGCCACCGGCAAAGAGGTCGCCCAGCTGACCACCAACTCGGCGGTGAGGACCGTCGGCTTCAGCTACTCGGCCAACCAAGCCTTCTACTCGACCGACAAGGCGATGAAGCAGCCGTGCGAGGTGTTCGTCATCGACACGAGGCAGGCGGACGAGGCGGCCGGCGCCCACGCCACCGTCCTCAAGTGGGAGATCACCGATCAGAAGGTGACCTCCGCGCTCTGGGGCTCGCTCGACGAATACATCATCACCGGACACGAGGACGGCGAGATCGCGCAGTGGGATCTGCGCAACGGCAAGAAAGTGCAGAGCGTCAAGGAGCACACCTTCTCCATCAACGATATGCAAATGTCCCGCGACAACACCATGTTCATCACCGCTTCCAAGGACCACACGGCCAAGCTGTTCGACGCGAGCACGCTCGAGCTGCTCAAAGAGTACCAGACGGAGCGACCGGTTAACTCGGCCGCGATCAGCCCCATCCTGGATCACGTCGTGCTCGGCGGAGGTCAGGACGCCATGGAGGTGACGACCACCTCGACGAGGCACGGCAAGTTCGATTCTCGGTTTTTCCACATGGTGTTCGAGGAGGAGTTCGGACGAGTGAAAGGCCATTTCGGCCCCATTAACAGTGTCGCTTTTCACCCCGACGGAAAGAGTTACGCGTCGGGAGGCGAGGACGGTTTCACTAGAGTTCACAACTTCGATCAGTCGTATTTCGACTACGTGTTCGATTATTCCAGAGACTGAAGTCGCGCGCGCGTTCGTATTTACATATTCGCGTCGGAAATTCTAGAACGAGTCGGATCTGCCGCGAGCGGGCTTTTTTATTCGCGCTCGCCAAGGACAGTATTCTCTTCCTTTTAAAAATAAATCATTCTGTATCATAAATATACTACTAAATAAATGTACTTTTTTATATTTGTCAGCGGTTTCTTTGTTTTCGGCTTCGGAGCGTCCCATATATATATATATATATATATATATATATATATATATATATATATAATATTTCATAGATATTTTTCCCTAGTTGAAAGGAAAGCTAAAAATTACTCATTTTACAGAAATGGAATTTACTAATCGCAGCTTTCGCCAAGAGGTCATAAATAACGACGAATAATCTATTGTGTTAATTTAAAAACGGTTTTCTTATATGCGCGCTGCGAACGAAATATTTGAAATGTAAACGATTAATCCCCTTATTGCGGATATTACGTTCCGGGACCGGCTGTGATAAATTGAAAATCTGCGAATATTTAAAAATTATAGTAGTCTTACACTATCTTAAGTCTTTACAAACCCTCCCTGTACAATTCTGTACGTGTACTAAATATTCACACGTACACTAAAAATGTTTTAAATCTATATATGTAATTTTAAAAATTTGATATAGGCACTGGGCAAAAACCTGCAAAACATTAAAAACATCGCAACATTTTCAATATTTTTTGGAAACAAACCACAAAGTAGCGAGAAATCACCATATTCTACTTTGCCAACATGAATCTATATACTTATAGATGAATTATCAAAATGACAATTAAATTAAAAAATATCTAAATCATCCACATTTTATATTCGATTGAATTAATTTGATTTTTTAATATTTATCTATAAACTGAAATTATAATTTACTATAATTAAAAAAAGAGAAACATTATCATAACCACCATAAAAGTACGATAAGAGAAAAGAATTTGTTATTTTGATAAATTAAGAAACAAAGCAAACGGACGATTAAAGTCTTAATTTTTAAATAAGTACATCATCAATGAAAATAAGTAACCATATTAAATACACTTAATTACTTTATATACATTTTTATTCAAAAAGTAAGGAAAACTTAATCAGCGTAAGTATCATGAATTCGTACGATCATAAGATTTTTGTTTAAAAATCCTACGTTTATTGATATTCATTCGATTATAGGAAATATTTTCACTACCGTAAGTTAGTGACTTGAGATTGTTGATTCGTATTATTTTATGTTAAAACTGCTAAAGTAGATAATTACCCAATTTTAATCGAAAAATGTTAAATGGAGAATGAAACCGTTAAAATTATATAGAAAAATTTTGCCTTCAAATTAAAACATCGATTTTATAAAATAAATGCACATTATTTTTTTATAATCCAAACATCTGAAAAAAACAATAAAACGACAAATTATTTGTATTTAATATTTATTATACATAAAATGCAATATACATATATTATTTTTATTATGTATAAAATTGCAACTAAATTCATTTCCAACCACCAGAATCTAATTATTACATTTTTTGTTTTACTAAATGCTGATTCAAAATGATATTTTATTGCGTGTTTTGATATTTCATTAGATAATAAAATAAAACAATAAATAGTTTGAAAAATGAAATTAGGAGTTTACATATACAACAAATTCGATCTTAACTTAAAATATTTAGCAACAATCGTTATTTATTTATTATATAGTATGTGCAATATTCGCTTTTTAAAGTTACAAACACTAAAATTCTAGTCTTGATTAGAATGGATAAAGGATGTGTTTGACACGATACGATTAATCTCTTCTCCGATCTCGAGAACCTGATCGACGACGCCTCCTGTCTCTACTTCGGCTACGGGATCGCCAATCAGATCTTTATAGAAAATAAAACAGAATTAACGATGTAAAAAAAATGTCTAGGTTCATATAATATTTTTTCTATAAATTTCATTATTCTTTTTTTATTAAACTTCTAAATAATTGATAAAATTATGTATTACTATTATATTTAATACTTTCATAGCTTTTCTTGTATATTTTAATGCAAATTCTACCTATCACGATCTCTTCTATCGCGGGAACGAGAGCGATGTCTTCTTGCTCGTCTGTCCAACTCACGCCCTCCAACGTAATGACTTCTACTACTAGAAGAACGTCTACTATCATCACCCTTATAATATTTCCAACGTTCATCACGTCGAGTATCGTAACTTTTCTAAAATAATGAAATAATTTCTATTAATTGTTTTCTAATATATTTTTATCAAATATAAAACGCCAAATTACCAGCAATTCGGCTAATTTTTCTCGAATGGTAATAAAACCTAGATGAAGTTTTCCACCAAAATGATCAGCAAGTCGTCTATCATTATCGTGAATTCCCAAATATGCAGAGCACACTTCACATACGCGAAGTTTTTGTTGTTGATAACTACTTGCTGGCATTGAATTACGATATTCTTGTTCTGCGTCAGATTTTTGTTTACGTAAGAGTTCAATCTAGAAAAATTAAATTGCAAGCAATTAATAAATTTACTAAAATATACAAAATTTAATTATTATAAAACACAATATAAAAACCTCTTCCATCAAACGCATACTCTCTTCTACCAAACCTTCTTCTCCTAAAGCTTCAGCGCGTGCTAACTTTTTTCCAATATTTTCAGCTAATTCATGAACAGCATTCGCTTTTACTGCAACTTCTGCAGATAATTCTTCTTGAGTTTCGGCTAACCTGAGTTTAGCAGCTTGAGTTCTTCTATCACAGTCGGCTATAAATGCTTGTAGATGTTCAGTAGCCTATTTAAAAAATATGAATTTAATTCAATTATTAATAATCTTTTTCCATAATATTAAAATAATGTTAAAAAATAAGTTGTCAAAATACATAAATATAAAACAAATCAAATACATAAATATAATATAAAACATTCCATTTTTTATATTAAATATTTAATTGATTACTCTGAACTGAATCACAATAATAATAATTTTTAATTTTGCAACTAAACATAGTTATTCCAGAGAGCAGATGAATGATGATGATCTTTTTTTATCGTTTAGAAAAGGTCACAATTTATGGTTAATAATTATTTCAAAATAAAATATTTTTCTTTATAATAATAATAAAAAAAATAGTACTTACATCTATATCATAAAAGTAATCCTTAGACTTTGAAGCATTCTCATAATCAGCACGAAGGGCTAAATCATGAATTTTTGGACAATCTCCAAGATCCATTCGCTGTGAAAATAAATATTTATTTAAAATTTACGTATATATCACATATGACACATTATCACATAATATACAATACACGTAGTAATTAAAATTATTTTATCAACAAACATGCTTAATCAAATTATATTGATTTTGTTTTATAGATTTTTTTTTCTTTAGACTTGTTTTGAAAACAAATAAAAAAATGGATTTCTATATAAAGCGTTTGATCTTAAATTTGTACATGGAAATAAACAAATATACTGGAGCTTACATATAGGCAGGACCCTGGAAGCCAATAGATTGAGAAAAAATAAGAAATAAAATCAATTACACATAAATAATATAAATATCACAATTCTCCGATAAAAATAAATTGATAAAAACCTAGTTCATAGTAAAAAAAAAACACAATCTCGGTCGGAAACTTAAAACTATTTTTTTTTACAGATAGATTTTTGAAATTGTCTTAAAATTTTTCTTTTCTCAATTTACAATTAACAATTGAAATAAATAAATAACAATTGAAATAAATTATTATAAATATGAAGATTGATGTCATAAAAATAGTTACTGACAATTACTTTTAAATACCACTATCATAATTGAATCAATAAATTTTGTTTTCATCAATCTTCATTTTCATCATTTCTCGATTAGTATAAATTTTATAAAATACAAAATATACTCACATAATAACTGAAGTTAACACGTATATAAATATTATTAAATTATTAATAAAAAATCTACATGGATCAAGAACCTTAAATGGTTTGAATACTATGAAAAAAAAACATCAAGTTTATATCATTATTTTTGAAATTCATAACTTAAAATTAAAAATAACGTTATATTATTTTGGGATATTTTATGCGTTCTTTTATAATAATTACATAAAATAAAATTGGTAAAGAAAATATGGTGATTCTTGCTTTATTTATATTGAATAAATTAATCTAACCGGACCTTTCTATAAATTTGATCTACTTTTTACAATATGATATTGCAAAATATTAACTTATAAAATAGGACGAAAATTTATAACACAATTGTAAATATTTTATTGACATTTAAAAAAGAATAACATTTTTTTCTTTTGCGTTTTTAGATTTTTGTGTATTTATCTGAATTACAACTTCGACGTTAAAATATAAAAATAATTTTATTTATTACTTTTAATTTAAAATATCAGTTATTTATAATGAATGCTAGATTAATAATTATCTAATATATATACATATATAAATTACTAATTTTAGTTGGGAAATCCCAATTTAAATTCCAATAAAAAAAATCGTATTAAATATGGATTCAAAATTATTTTGAATCCAAAAAATATATAAACGATAACATAAATTACAAATATGAATTTACTTTAGTTTACTGATATTTTATTTATGGAACAAGCTACATTTATTTTTATAAAAACATTATTTATTGCAAATGAAATTTACTGCAGAATAATATAATTAACGTCTTCATAAAAATAAAAATTAATTATTAATGTTTTGCAAATCATAATGAATTAAAAAATAAAATTATTTAATACAACAATCTTTTAAAGATTTGGGAGTTAAATAATATTCCAACAATAAGAAATCACTTACAACAAAAAAGATAAATGTTTTTTTTTAATATACTGCCAAAAATTTGTGTAGTCCTATCCTATTTGAACATATGAAAATATACATTTCCATTCTAACTACATAACAGAATGATAATTTCAATTCATAAAAATTTTACTGTGGCAAGTAATATTTATTGCCACGATAATGTCTTATATTAAAATTCATAGATCACTATTTACGTACCCTTTTGACGTACGGTCCATTTCAGAAACTGTTTTAATTTTTTTTTCTTCAAAATACAAACAAAATTACTTACCCCAAATTTCAGGATAGATTTTTTTAATCTATAGGATTAACAATCTCGAAATGGAATCATATAGCTCGTGTGTTCTTTTCAACATAAACGCACATGGAAATATTAATTTCGATATGCATTTAAAATAAATTATAACAGGAATAGTCTATAAGACATAATAGCTTTTATACGTACGGCAGGGTACTTACAGAACGGCCTAACTCATTCATATAAACATTTTTCTATCCTCATCTTTAAGATTTAGATAATGTGATGATCAACTTCTGAAAAGTATATTGTATCACCATTAGTGCTATCACGAATACCTTTCTCCACACAATTATGCAATTTTACTGTTTCATATCAATTTGTGAAATATTAATCAATGGATTTATATACCTTACATTTCAAAAATGAACAAAAAAGTAAAGAATAAAGATCGGATTTTCTCTAGATAATTCCCATTATTGTTGTTACGAAGCAAATAATAAAGACGTTTGAAAACACATTTAAAAAATAAGCACAAATAAAATATTTTAAGTAATGCGAGCATTTTAAAAATACCGCAAAATTTTGTTAAAAATTTAAACATTTAACACGAATAATGAAAAAATTGGAAGGTATCAAATAAATATAAATTCAATATAGTAATTGTTTATTTAAAACTTGCAACAAATACGAAGTGAAATTTTTCATATGCAACATTTAATAGCGTCGCATTTCGTAACTCACAAAATCAATTGAACGTAATTCGGCACTAGTTATTTATAAATAAATAAAAACGGAAACACATTCATCATGCTATCGAAAACATTGATTAATATCCACACGTTTTATACGGATAAACCTGTCATGTTCGTATATGGAAAAAGTGAAAGTCGATGTGGAAAAATTCAAACAAAAATTTACACATTCGTGAAGCAAAAAAACAAAAAAGAAATGTGTCACATACAATTTATTTTCATATCGTATTTCTTTATATTATTAAGAAATATATCGCGAAGAAAATAAATATTTTAAGTGAAATTCTTGTTTTTTTTTTAATTATTTGTAAAGCTTACTGTGGACAGTAGAATCTCGTGAGGACAACAGCCGAGTAGAAAACTTTTGCATACGGAGCTGTCCGAAAACTTGACTTGGAATTTATCTGTTTCACCTAAACGAGACAAAAATAAGAACGAGTTAAATCGTTATTATATCGAGCCGACATATTTCGAAGTGTAATAGTGAGGGACGGATCGATAGAGGGATCGAGGTAAAATGCGATACCGTTCCGCGCGGTGCCCATCAGTTGGTCCAGCATAGCCCGCATTTGCTCGTGAGCAGACATCTCGGCCGGAAGGTAACGACGACAGCCTCGAGCCTCAACCCTCAACCGACAAACCGCAACCCGTCCGACTAACGCGACACCGACGTCAATATGGCGGACGCCACTGCGTCATTGTTGCCAATCTAAAAATATATTCTAACGTGTTACAAAATAATTTTTCATTTAACAAATTACTATATTTGTCCACACAAATATCACCATCCGATACCCGTAAATTGCATAAATTACGTTTCATTATATAAATTCATAATCACTTACCTTTAAACTCAAAGTATGTTTTTAAATGTTATGCGGACAAAATTTTTATATTCATTTATTATATTTAAAAATTCATGTAAATATAAACAAAAATAAATAGATTTCACTACCGTTTAAGCAATTAAATATTTTCACTAAATATTAATTCATTAAACTACTATATTGACCGAATAATTAAAGGACTAAATAAATTATCGATTCAACTGGTGAACTCGACGAACCGATCGATTAAATGTTCAACGTAGATAACTACGCGTTTCACATTTTTACGAGAAATAAAAAACAAATGTTTCAAGTAAAACGATTTATTTATGGAAAACCAAGATACTTACTTAGCCATTAAACAAAAATTAATTGTGCTTAAGCAAGCGGCAATATTTTGAATTCTATTTATGATTTTGCGAAAAACCTGGTCCCTTTGACGTTCATTATAGAATTCGTTTTCTCTATTATGGTTATTTCATTTATGTTATAATGTACTGAAACGGTATAGCAAACAAAAAGAAAATACAATAATAATAATAAAATTATATGACAAACGTCGAGCGTCTTATAAATTTAAGTGTACAGATAAGCATGTCGAAAATTAATTTATTATCTTTTCGATATTACTTTCAAAGTTCTAAAAAGAATCATATATGGTATATGCAGAATATAAAACGTCGCGTTTCATATTCAAATATAATATAAATTTGTATAATATACGTTCACACATATAAGTTTATATTGCCTTTTTTATATATCTCTGTAACAATAATTGCTAAATAAAATTGAAAGCTTCTAGAATTTTACACATACATACAGAATGATGGAATAATTCCACCAATGTTTTTATTTTCAAAAAATGCGTACAAATTTGAATTCCAACAACACATTTAAAAGATTTTATTTATATTGATATACACTATAAATATGCTGGCACCTTTATATATAAATATATATAAGGCACGATCCAACACTCTAAAATCCTCAACAAGTATAATCGTTCGTCTCTCTACTAATTAATATAGCGAAACACACTCAGCAAACATTTGACAACGATTAAAATAGTTTTTTATGCTACAAAAATAATAAATCATGTACAACGAAATAACGTTTTATATCGTTGTCGATTTCCATAAAATTCTTCTTGCAATACAATAATATTTAAATCAGTGTACATTGTGTGAAAATATATAAAAATATTAATTATTTATGTACATTAAAATCTGACCTAGACAATGTCATATACATAGTTAAAATACGAAACATATTTAAAAAGATTTTTCAATAAGTAAATAAGTTTTTATACAAAATTTATTTAAAAAACGTCGACACGATTATCGATATAGCACAACGAATAACAGTAACAATTTCGAGCAAATAAAAAAGCAAGCTACTTCTTAAATACATCTAACATTTTAATGAATTATAATAAACGACAATTAGGACTAGCACATCATTTTTAAAATGTTGGCTTTTTAACAATCTAATTTATAAAAAGTAAATAACGAATACTACATTAAAATCATTGGATGTTGGTCCAAATCTATTAAAGTAAATTGTCATTATAAAATCAATAATAATAAACTAAAAAGAAACATACAAAATACTATAATCTAATTTGTAAATATATTATATATAAAAGATATATTTTTAATTCATCTCACTTATAAAGAATAATAATTCTATGAAGTGCAAAATCAGAGTCTATACTTTTTGGTTTCGAACTAAAACTAAATTTTTGACTTTATATAACAAAATGTTATAATAAAAAAATATATGAACTACATATAAAGCTATCACATCTCTATATTTCAATATTCAGATTTTTCGAAAAAAAATCCACAAATAATGAAATAAAGCATGATTAGAGAAGAGTAGCTCTTAAAATTTTGAATAAAAGTTCAAATAAAATTTATAGAAAAAACGAATCTCCAAAACAAAAATTGAAAAAATAATAATCGTAACCGTATATGAAAACAGTAGAGATGAACGTTTCATAGCTGACTCATAAATTATAATATTTTAATCATAAGTACATGAATGTAACTGCCCCACTAAATAATATTAATTGAAAAAAATAATTTGCAAAAATATCAATTCACTTATTTTGTCAAATAAACACATTAATCGTGTAGAAATAACCAGAAGGAAAAATTATCTACAGTTATAGTTCGTTTACCAATTAAATAATTGATATATAGCCAACCATAAAAATATTCTAATTTAAAAAAGGTATTCAATATATTGCAGGATATCTGTGGAATCGACAGTTTGTTACAAATATATTTTTAACATTTTCAAATATTATATAAGGGTTTTTTACACCTTTATTTTATTATGGAATATATATAATTTCGTATAAATATACGTATTTTCGTTCAAGACAATTCGCCAATAGGGGCATTTTGTAACCAGAGTTCATGAATAAAACTGTATAAATCGTCACTGACTGCAACCTAGAAACAATTAATTTTA